>JAVGWX010000025.1:15883532-15898532 GCA_036924085.1 Ariolimax columbianus | reverse complement strand
TTTAATGTAATCAAACAAGTCAAATCATTGGACAACCACCCCTGATTTTAATGTAATCAAACAAGTCAAATCATTGAACCCGTGACGTTAATGTAATCAAACAAGTCAAATCATTGGACAACCACCCCTGATTTTAATGTAATCAAACAAGTCAAATCATTGGACACCTACCCGTGAAGTCAATGTAATCAAACAAGTCAAATCATTGGACAACTACCCGTGACGTTAATGTAATCAAACAAGTAAAATCATTGGGCAACCGCCCCTGACATTACAATGTAATCACGTGAGACTGGATACTAAAACGAACGGGCCTTACGGCACTTTGTTCTTACCAAAATGTGCTAAAGTGTCAGAATTGGACATTAGCAAACAAAGATAAACGAAACAAGGTAGCAACAGAGATGAAATGGCTGCGCAGAAAGCTTGGAGTATAAAGTATGTATAGAATCAGAAAATAAGATAGTAATAGACAAGTAGGTGATGATAGACTTCACCAACCGACACGACAACAAACCAAATATGTCGGTCGCATGACACGTCAAACAACAGACATTATCTTTCAGAAAGAAATTCTACACATATACAATGGATACACAGCCAAGTACCTCTCACCCAAATGATTTACATCAGAAATAACAGAAGCAGTGAAGCTCCCAATGTACACCATCATCATGTAGCATGTCCTTTATAGAACGTCGCTCCCATCACAGTTTGTCTGAAAGAAACTCGTTCCCTTTCCAAAACTCCAGCCTCTGCCACAGTATCGCATTGCAGGAGACAGACCTGGACAACACTCACATGGTCTACAGAGACTGGCAGACACCAATGACGATGAAGGACATTCTTGAATTGGATTATGGATGTCTTTTGTTGTCTTTGTCCCGCACTAAGAATCTACATATAACATTTCAATCGTTCGTCAATAAATGTTTACAGGGGATACGGGGTACAGCTGGCAAAAAAATGGTGAGGAATGAAGAGCTATGAGAAAGGTATCAACAGACGCCAGTGGAGCAACAGATCAAAGGTAGGAAATGAGGTTGGATAGGACACACACTACGGAGTAATCACCATTAAAGGTGACCAGTAATGCTGGATATCTTGGTGCCATCGTCTTCTTGGTCTACCTCTTCCTCTTTTGCCTGGCACCATACCTTCCATCATTGTTCTCTCGAGACCGTTGTGTCTCTTGATGTGACCAAAATATTTCATTTTCTAGCCAAAATGCAATTGATAAATCAGTTCTCCTCTATAAACCAGTTCTCCTCTATAAACCAGTTCTCCTCTATAAACCAGTTCTCCTCTATAAATCAATTCTCCTCTATATACCAGTTCTCCTCTATAAATCAGTTCTCCTCTATATATCAGTTCTCCCAATGTACAAAGTACATAATACTAGGACTCAATCAAATGAACTCGACTTGACTTGACGCTCAAAGACACACTGGAGAAGAGAGCAGAAATGCCAAGCATCCATGCATCACTGCAGGCGGTACAGCTTAGATGGGTTGTACACCTTGTGGATATGCCAGACAGAACTGCAGAAGAGACTGCTGTACAGTGAGCTTAGGAAAGGATGAATCTTCGCCCCCCACCCTAAACAAGAAGCGATGTATGGACAGCTTGAAGAAAACTCTGAGATGCTGTTACATAGGTGAAGAGAAATGGAAGACCATCGCGGAGTTGATGAAGACAAATGAAAGACCATCGCGGAGTTGATGAAGACAAATGGAAGACCATCGCGGAGTTGATGAAGACAAATGGAAGACCATCGCGGAGTTGATGAAGACAAATGGACGACCATCGCGGAGTTGATGAAGACAAATGGAAGACCATCTCGGAGTTGATGAAGAGAACTGGAAGACCATCGCGGAGTTGATAAAGACAAATGGAAGACCATCGCGGAGTTGATGAAGATAAATGGAAGACCATCGCGGAGTTGATGAAGACAAATGGAAGACCATCGCGGAGTTGATGAAGACAAATGGAAGACCATCGCGGAGTTGATGAAGACAAATGGAAGACCATCGCGGAGTTGATGAAGACAAATGGAAGACCATCGCGGAGTTTATGAA
This sequence comes from Ariolimax columbianus, assembly GCA_036924085.1. Classification (NCBI taxonomy): domain Eukaryota; kingdom Metazoa; phylum Mollusca; class Gastropoda; order Stylommatophora; family Arionidae; genus Ariolimax; species Ariolimax columbianus. The sequence goes on along the minus strand of JAVGWX010000025.1, from coordinate 15,896,454 downwards.
GACAAATGGAAGACCATCGCGGAGTTGATGAAGACAAATGAAAGACCATCGCGGAGTTGATGAAGACAAATGAAAGACCATCGCGGAGTTGATGAAGACAAATGGAAGACCATCTCGAGGACTTGATGAAGACAAATGGAAGACCATCTCGAGGACTGGATGAAGACAAATGGAAGACCATCTCGAGGACTTGATGAAGACAAATGGAAGACCATCTCGAGGACTTGATGAAGACAAATGGAAGACCATCTCGAGGACTTGATGAAGACAAATGGAAGACCATCTCGAGGACTTGATGAAGACAAATGGAAGACCATCTCGAGGACTTGATGAAGACAAATGGAAGACCATCTCGAGGACTTGATGAAGACAAATGGAAGACCATCTCGAGGACTTGATGAAGACAAATGGAAGACCATCTCGAGGACTTGATGAAGACAAATGGAAGACCATCTCGAGGACTGGATGAAGACAAATAGAAGACCATCTCGAGGACTTGATGAAGACAAATGGAAGACCATCGCGGAGTTGAAATCGGACTAGAGAAGTTCAGTAAACGTTGCCGCTGCTGTAAGAGAAAGTCACCGTTTGCGCAATTCAAACGCTTGACCTGGAAAGAAAGCATATATAATTTACCCCCACTTGATGCTGAAATCCACAAGAAGAAGACAAGCGGAAATAACGAAAGCGAAAGAAGGCCAGTAAATAGAACATCGTCACTAGGAATAGGTGTCACTTTAACATTAACGTGAGAAACAAAACAGAAGTCTCCAAGGATAGTGCAGTTAACACAGCAATCGGGCGTCTCATGGCAACAACTTTTGAGTCTGTAAATGATTTTCCTATCGAAGCATTATAGATCATAAAACAGCCCTCCTGTTAATATCAATCAACATCAATGAACTATCACAACAAACAAAAGTCAGAACAGCATTGACTATTTCATCAATCTTCCCACACGCCTCACGACCCTATCATCCTATGACTTTCCCATGATCTTGTTAATCTGTTTCCTCTAGTCCACCCAAATTTATTGCACAACATCTCCACCTATTATTCCCTCAATCCTCCATTCTCCGAGCCCCCACCCGCCCCCCACCCACCACTCAACACTCACACTTATGTTTTCCTCACTCTTCACCCCAAATATGCAAAATTTTTGCCTCTCGATTAGCCTCGTGTCGAACGTAAAGTGGGTCATGGTGTAACAATTCGTATTTATTTTAAAAAGAAAACGTAAGTATGCAGTTCTTGTTTCCATTTTGATTTTAAAAATAATCAGTCCAACAACTACCAAGCCCACAGCTTGGTGAGGATATGTAACATGGGTTCAAAACAGGCGACATTTTAATTTACAACCAATCAAATCTCAGAATCATATATCGGGCAGACGGACACACATTTCAGCAATAATAGGGTATCTGTTAGATCATAACATCTGCGATAAAGTCGTCCTGTACAGTATTTATATTGCACAACTTGGAATGTATATTCCCTTAGAGTATTGTCTACCAACAAATATAACAAACTAACTTATTGTACACAAATCAGACGTTTTGCAACGATCACAACAATGCAATTTCTGTGCGCTTTTTTGTACAAAAACATCTTCACATACTTTTCAAAATGAAACATAAACTCATTATTTGATAATATTCTTACTTGCAATCACTGAAAACAACACTTTGGGTAAAAGTTAGTCTGCCCTGTATTCACAGAAACATCATTTGAAATATATACCATATTGAAATATATACCATATTGAAATATCTACTACATTGAAATATATACAATATTGAAATATATACCATATTGAAATATATACCATATTGAAATATATACCATATTGAAATATATAACATATTGAAATATATACCACATTGAAATATATACCACATTGAAGTATATACCATATTGAAATATATACCATATTGAAATATACACACTAAAGAAAGTAACAATCCCGTTAACAGGCCAATGTGGTATTTTGGAAATATGGTGTTAAGCCCATATTTTTTCTTGACTAACGATGCACTAGGGGTGATGCGGCCAATATCACGCCAGCTGCCTTTCCTTTACCAAGATTATTCTGGTATTCAGTTTTTGAGGATGGGTCGACCCCGGGGGGCATTTTGCAATTGGAAAAATCCCCCACAAACTGGTGACCGAACCGCGATAGCTGAGCTGGGAGGTTAGTGCACTAACCACAGATTTACATCGGATCCTGACATTTACAATGAACTCATGATAATAAATGTAAAGCTTATTAATTATTATTTGAAATTAGTCTCGTGCGAAACCTTCTGAATATAACATGTGACACAAAATATGACTATTCTGTACTTTAAAAAGGTATTATATAGTGTACTAATCACGTGTACTTTAAATTCCGTACAATTAGGAAACAAACCAATTTATTCTAAGTGATGTTATTCTTCTACACTGATGTTAAAACTGAGAATTCGAGTAAATTACTTTCATATGCGATTTTCAAAACAAATATACTAGACGTTGTACAGTGTAAATAACACATTGCAAGATGAATAACAGTATTTTATTTGTGCTGTATCCAGCGCACTTGAATCATCCAACCAGCACATACACTTGACAAGTGCCTCTCTGTCGCTTATCGCAAACTAGAAATATTATATTTCGTTTCAGATGATTTCTGTGTCAGGCTCTTTGCTAGGAAACTGAGGACAAGTGGTTCCTGTTTTTAATTTATCTGAGTTTGTCCGCTTCGTTTCCGGTTTGCAGGGGGGCGTTTCCCGGTGGAGAAATGCTATACTAATTAGTTTTTAAGTGGATGACAGTGGTGGTTGTGTGTTGGTGGATGGAAGGGGCGTGGTGGAAGGAGTGAGAGTAAAGTCAAAGATGAGAGTGGAGATTGTGTGTTGGTGGATAAGATGAGAGTGGAGATTGTGTGTTGGTGGATAGAAGGGAAGTGGTTGAAGGAGTGAGAGTTAAGTCAAAGATGAGAGTGGAGATTGTGTTTTGGTGGATGTAAGGGAAGTGGTTGAAGGAGTGAGAAATACGTGAAAGATGAGAGTGGAGATTGTGTTTTGTTGGATAGAATGGAAGTGGTTAAAGGAGTGAGAGTTAAGTGAAAGATGAGAGTGGAGATTGTGTTTTGGTGGATAGAAGGGAAGTGGTTGAAGGAGTGAGAGTTAAGTGAAAGATGAGAGTGGAGATTGTGTTTTGGTGGATTGAAGGGAAGTGGTTGAAGGAGTATGGGTAAAGTGAAAGATGAGAGTGGAGATTGTGTTTATATTTAGTGGATGTGAGGGGAGTGGAGATTGCGTGATGGTGGATTGAGGAGAATGGAGGATGAGCTTTACTGGATGGATGGTTGTTGTTGTTGTTGTTGTTTGCGAATGCCCATAATGAGTAGGTTACTCTTGTGTGTGCACTGAAAAGGACGTTAAGTGTCCGGTTGCAGTAGTTCTCCTTACATCACGAGGGTGCTGATGAAGGTGGACAGGGGTCCTCCAGACGGTTGTAATATGCCTGGCTTCATCTGCGTGTCGCTCACTACTACGCATATAACATCGATCTCTCACTTGGTTAGCCCGGATGCCATAAAGACAGCCCGTTTCCAGGGAGGGCTAGAAGGAAGAAGGTCTTGGTCAGTATGTTGTGCCTGACCAGATGTTAGTCTTCCTTCGATGGCTGGATGGTAGAAGGGTAGATGTTGTATGTTGGTGGTTGCTAAGAGAATGGGGCCACTGATGGTAGGTTAAGTCAAGCCCTGGTATTGTAGGACTAGAAGATCGAATGTCACTGTAAGTGGTGTCCTTTGAGTATAGAGGAAAAGGCAGAGAGAGAAGTGAATGAGCGGGATTATAGTAGATGACAGGAAGGTGAGGGCATAGGAGAGGAGACTTGACTTAACTGGGGACTAAATGGTTTGGCTTGGCTTGGCTTCGTTCGTTCTCAATCTCCCCCTACCAAACCCTGAAAGGGCGTAAGTAGCAGAATGTAGTCCAGAGAACGGAATGCGTTGTATCGTAGTTTACAGCTTGACTGCGATATTTACACCTTTCGGTCCAACACATCCGACTTCAGCAACCATTTTTTGAGTACCTGGCTAGCATTCTTTCTTTGATCTGTTCTCCTTAGCCAGTCTGCCCTGCTGTAGCCTGTTATCCAGGATCACCGTGTGGAGGTGTAGAAGGGTCTTGGCAGCTCTGGTTCGCTGGCCCTGACCTTAGCAGTCAGCTATGGGTCGCTAACCACTGCAGCTCATGCGCTGCTCAGCATCTTGATCCCACTGAGTGATGTCAAGGTAAGACATTGGCCTGGGGTTTATCTCTTTTCGAGACACTGTACGGTAGTTTTTTTTAGTCGTTCCTCATAACTACAATTCTGGAGTACCACTATCAGTTTTATCGCTTGTCTTTGTATCCTTTTTCGTATGTTTATTTCCTCTCTACGTTAAGGACTGCACAACTTCACGCTATACTCCAATCTAGGTCTAACTAATGTTGTATTCAGTTTGTCAATCATTGTTCTGCTCCTATGTTAACTATTCCTTTTTATCATACCTAACATTACATTTACACACTAAAGTTTCAAAGAAACAAAAGAAATAGAAAGACAAAGAAGAACCAGAGACATACAAACACATTCAAGGAAGATAAGACAGACATAAATCGTTATAGACAGACATAAATCGTCATAGACGTACATAAAGAGTACTGAACGATGTCTATTCGCGTTCAGACCTTCCAATTTTGAAGCAGCGAAATAAGAGAACCAGAATTTGTTGCAAAAAATAGAAGTATTAATAACCAGGATTATTTTCTTTCCATTTAAAGTTGTCTTTTGTGGAACTCAAAAATGCGAATGTGGGCGAAGATGGAGCAGCGGGAATGAGCTGACAGCAACTAGAGATTAATGGATTGCTGCTGAAATCAGGGTCAGCGATTCAGTTTGGACCAAGATCGATTTTCTCTTCCAATAGTCGGCCCTGGAAACAGGCTGCACAAGTGCAGTTTAGTTAAAACAAAAAGGGATTGCAGATTTAAGGAAAAAAACCAGTACTCAAAAAGTATCCTGAAATTCAATGTTTCGAACCGAAAGGCGAAAAATTCACAAAGAAAGATTATGAGACAAGGGGTCTGGGATAACAAAGACAGATTATGGGACAGAGATTCCTGGATAAAAAGACAGATTATGGGACAAGGATTCTGGGACAAAAAAGACAGATTATGGGACAAGGATTCGGGGACAAAAAAGACAGATTATGGGACAATGGTGAGGGCAAACAAAATAGACTTTGTGACAGGGGGTTTGACTCAACTTTTTTTCCATTAATCTAATTGTTGTCCCAGACTCCTTGTCCATTAATCCGTCTTTATTGTCCCAGACCCCTTGTCCATTAATCTGTTTATTGTCCGCAACCCATTGCCCATTAATCTGTTTATTGTCCAGACTCCTTGTACATTTATGTGTTTATTGTCCGCAACCCATTGCCCATTAATCTGTTTATTGTCCAGACTCCTTGTCCATTAATCTGTTTATTGCCCCAGACCCTTGTCCATTAATTTGTTTATTGTCCCAGACCCATTGTCCATAAATCTGTTTATTGTCTCAGACCCCTTGTTCGTTATCTGTTTATTGTCCCAGATCCCTTATCTTATAAACCGACTTTATTGTCCCAGACCCCTTGTTCATTATCTGTTTATTGTCTCAGGTCCCTTATCCTATAATCCGACTTTATTGTCCCAGACGCCTTGTTCATTTTCTGTTTATTGTCCGATGTCCCTTATCCTATAATCCTATTTTATTGTCCCAGACCCCTTATTCATTTTCTGTTTATTGTCCCAGGTCCCTTATCCTATAATACGACTTTATTGTCCTAGGTGCCTTATTCTTTAATCCGATTTTGTTGTCCCAGACCCATTGTTCATTATCTGTTTATTGTCCCAGGACCCTTATCCTATAATACGACTTTATTGTCCCAGATCCCTTGTTCACTATCTGTTTATTGCCCCAGGTCCCTTATTCTATAATACGTCTTTTTTTATCAGACCCCTTGTTCATTATCTGTTTATTGTCCCAGCTCCCTTATCCTATAATCGAACTTTATTGTCCCAGACCCCTTGTCCATTATCTGTTTATTGTCCCAGGTCCCTTATTCTATAATCCGTCTTTATTGTCCCAGACTTCTTGTCCTATTTACGTCTTTTTTAATCTTAGACTCAGTGCTAAATAATTTTTATTTTTGTCCCAGATTTCCTGTCCTATATTATGTCTCTGCTGTCCCAAACCCCTTGTCCCAGATCTGTCTTCAATTTATTACGGCATTACTGGTCATCTTTAATGGTGATTACTCCGTAGTGTGTATCCTATCCAACCTGATTACCTACGTTCTATCTCTTGCTCCACTGGCGTCTGCTTGCACCTTTCTCTTAGCTCTGCATTCCTCACCATTTTATTGTCCGCTTGTACCCCGTATCCCCTGTAGACATTTATAGACGAAAGACTGAAATGTCGTAGATTCTTTGTGTGGGACAAAGATAACAATCAGACATGTGTAACTGATTCAAAGAATGTCCTTTATCATCACTGGTATCTGCCACTCTCTGTAGACCATGTGAGTTTTGTCCAGCTTTGCCTCCTGTTATTCGATACTGTCTGCTATTACTGCAAAGGCCAATCCCCGAATGGCAGTCTCTGTCACAGATCGTACAACCATCCTGACGAGGCTGGCTGGCTGGGGTGTTCCTCTATCTCTTCAGTCTTTCTCTTTTCTTTGCAGCCAAAAGGCCTCTGCGTGTCAGCAGGAACTATATCCCTCTCTCCTGACTGTCTCCATCCACTATATCCTTCCCTCCTGTCTCCATCCACGAAATCCCTCCCTCCTGACTGTCTCCATCCACGAAATCCCTCCCTCCTGACTGTCTCCATCCACTATATCCCTCTCTCCTGACTGTCTCCATCCACTATATCTCTCCCAACTTTCTCCATCCACTATATCTCTCCCAACTTTCTCCATCCACTATATCTCTCCCAACTTTCTCCATCCACTATATCCTTCCCTCCTGACTGTCTCCATCCACTATATCCCTCTCTCCTGACTGTCTCAATCCACTATATCTCTCCCAACTTTCTCCATCCACTATATCTCTCCCAACTTTCTCCATCCACTATATCATTCCCTCCTGACTGTCTTCATCCACTATATCCCTCTCTCCTGACTGTCACCATCCACTATATCTCTCCCAACTTTCTCCATCCACTATATCTCTCCCAACTTTCTCCATCCACTATATCACTCCCAACTTTCTCCATCCACTATATCCTTCCCTCCTGACGGTGTCCATCCACTATCTCCCTCCCTCCTGAATGTCTCCCTTTAATATATCCCTCCCAACTTTCTCCATCCACTATATCCTTCCCTCCTGACTGTCTCCATCTACTATATCCCTCTCTCCTGACTGTCTCCATCCAATATATCTCTCCCAACTTTCTCCATCCACTATATCACTCCCAACTTTCTCCATCCACTATATCCTTCCCTCCTGACGGTGTCCATCCACTATCTCCCTCCCTCCTGAATGTCTCCCTTTAATATATCCCTCCCAACTTTCTCCATCCACTATATCCCTCCCAATTTTCTCCATCCACTATATCCCTCCCAATTTTCTCCATCCCCTATATCCCTCCCAACTTTCTCCATCCCCTATATCCCTCCCAATTTTATCCATCAACTATATCCCTCCCAACTTTCTCCATCCACTATCTCCCTCCCTCCTGAAGGTCTCCCTTCAATATATCCCTCCTAACTGTCTGTTTACGTCCACTATATCCCTCCTGACTGTCTCCATCCACTATATCCCTCCTGACTGTCTCCATCCACTATATCCCTCCTGACTGTCTCCATCCACTATATCCCTCTCAACTGTCTCCATCCACTATATCCCTCCTGACTGTCTCCATCCACTATATCCCTCCTGACTGACTCCATCCACTATATCCCTTTCAATTTTTTCCATCCACTATATCCCCCTCAACTGTCTCCATCCACTATATCCCTCCTGACTGTCTCCATCCACTATATCCCTTTCAATTTTTTTCATCCACTATATCCCTCCAAACTGTCTCCAGTCTCTATATCTCTCCAGTCTCCAGTCATTATATCTCTCCCAACTGTCTCCAGTCATTATATCTCTCCCAACTGTCTCTAGTCATTATATCTCTCCCAACTGTCTCCAGTCATTATATCACTCCCAACTGTCTCCAGTCATTATATCTCTCCCAACTGTCTCTAGTCATTATATCTCTCCCAACTGTCTCCAGTCATTATATCTCTCCCGTCTCCAGTCATTATATCCCTCCCAACTGTCTCCAGTCATTATATCTCTCCCAAATGTCTCCAGTCATTTTATCTCTCCCAACTGTCTCCAGTCATTATATCTTTCCCGTCTCCAGTCACTATATCTCTCCCGTCTCCAGTCATTATATCTCTCCCGTCTGCAGTCATTATATCTCTCCCAACTGTCTCCAGTCATTATATCTCTCCAAAATGTCTCCAGTCATTATATCTCTCCCAACTGTCTCCAGTCATTATATCTCTCCCGTCTCCAGTCATTATATCCCTCCCAACTGTCTCCAGTCATTATATCTCTCCCAACTGTCTCCAGTCATTATATCTCTCCCAACTGTCTCCAGTCATTATATCTCTCCCGTCTCCAGTCATTATATCTCTCCCAATTATTTCCAGTCATTATATCTCTCCCGTCTCCAGTCATTATATCTCTCCCAACTGTCTCCAGTCTCTATATCTCTCCAGTCTCCAGTCATTATATCTCTCCCGTCTCCATTCATTATATCTCTCCCGTCTCCAGTCATTATATCCCTCCCAACTGTCTCCAGTCATCATATCCCTCCCGTCTCCAGTCATTATATCTCTCCCGTCTCCAGTCATTATATCTCTTCCGTCTCCAGTCATTATATCTCTCCCAATTGTTTCCAGTCATTATATCTCTCCCGTCTCCAGTCATTATATCCCTCCCAACTGTCTCCAGTCTCTATATCTCTCCAGTCTCCAGTCATTATATCTCTCCCGTCTCCATTCATTATATCTCTCCCGTCTCCAGTCATTATATCCCTCCCAACTGTCTCCAGTCATCATATCCCTCCCGTCTCCAGTCATTATATCTCTCCCGTCTCCAGTCATTATATCTCTTCCGTCTCCAGTCATTATATCCCTCCCAACTGTCTCCAGTCATTATATCTCTCCCAACTGTCTCCAGTCATTATATCTCTCCCGTCTCCAGTCATTATATCTCTCCCAACAGTCTCCAGTCATTATATCTCTCCCGTCTCCAGTCATTATATCCCTCCCAACTGTCTCCAGTCATTATATCTCTCCCAACTGTCTCCCGTCATTATATCTCTCCCGTCTCCAGTCATTATATCTCTCCCAACTTTCTCCAGTCATTATATTTCTCTCCCAACTGTCTCCAGTCATTACATCTCTCTCGTCTCCAGTCATTTTATCTCTCCCGTCTCCAGTCAATATATCTTTCCCGTCTCCAGTCATTATATCTCTCCCAACTGTCTCTAGTCATTATATCTCTCCCGTCTCCAGTCATTATATCTCTCCCAACTGTCTCCAGTCATTATATCCCTCCCAACTGTCTCCAATCATTATATCTCTCCCAACTGTCTCCAGTCATTATATCTCTCCCGTCTCCAGTCATTATATCTCTTTCAACTGTCTCCAGTCATTATATCTCTCCCAACTGTCTCCAGTCATTATATCTCTCCCGTCTCCAGTCATTATATCTCTCTCGTCTCCAGTCATTATATCTCTCCCGTCTGCAGTCATTATATCTCTCCCGTCTCCAGTCATTATATCTTTCCCATCTGTCTCCAGTCATTATATCTCTCCCGTCTCCAGTCATCATATCTCTCCCAACTGTCTCCAGTCATTATATCTCTCCTAACTGTCTCCAGTCATTATATCTCTCCCGTCTCTAGTCATTATATCTCTCCCGTCTCCAGTGATTATATCTCTCCCGTCTCTAGTCATTATATCTCTCCCGTCTCCAGTCATTATATCTCTCCCGTCTCCAGTGATGATATCTCTCCCGTCTCCAGTCATAATATCTCTCCCGTCTCCAGTGATTATATCCCTCCTGTCTCCATTCATGATATCTCTCCCAACTGTCTCCAGTCATTATATCTCTGCCGTCTCCAGTCATTATATCTCTCCCGTCTCCAGCCATTATATCTCTCCCAACTGTCTCCAGTCATTATATCTCTCCCAACTGTCTCCAGTCATTATATCCCTCCCGTCTCCAGTCATTATATCTCTCCCAACTGTCTCCAGTCGTTATATCTCTCCCAACTGTCTCCAGTCATTATATCTCTCCCGACTCCAGTCATTATATCTCTCCCAACTGTCTCCAGTCATTATATCTCTCCCAACTGTCTCCACTCATTATATCTCTTCCGTCTCCAGTCATTATATCTCTCCCGTCTCCAGTCATTATATCTCTCCCAACTGTCTCCAGTCTCTATATATCTCCAGTCTCCAGTCATTATATCTCTCCCGTATCCAGTCATTATATCTCTCCCGTCTCCAGTCATTATATCCCTCCCAACTGTCTCCAGTCATAATATCCCTCCCGTCTCCAGTCATTATATCTCTCCTGTCTCCAGTCATTATATCCCTCCCAACTGTCTCCAGTCATCATATCCCTCCCGTCTCCAGTCATCATATCCCTCCCGTCTCCAATCATTATATCCCTCCCAACTGTCTTCAGTCATTATATCTCTCCCGTCTCCAGTCATTATATCTCTCCCGTCTCCAGTCATTATATCTCTCCCGTCTCCAGTCATTTTATCTCTCCCGTCTCCAGTCATTATATCTCTCCCGTCTCCAGTCATTATATCTCTCCCGTCTCCAGTCATTATATCCTTCACAACTGTCTCCAGTCATTATATCTCTCCCAACTGTTTCCAGTCATTATATCTCTCCCGTCTCCAGTCATCATATCCCTCCCAACTGTCTCCAGTCATTATATCTCTCCCGTCTCCAGTCATTATATCACTCCCAACTGTCTCCAGTCATTATATCTATCCCAACTGTCTCCAGTCATTACATCTCTCCCGTCTCCAGTCATTATATCCCTCCCAACTGTCTCCAGTCATTATATCTATCCCAACTGTCTCCAGTCATTATATCTCTCCCGTCTCCAGTCATTATATCTTTCCCAACTGTCTCCAGTCATTATATCTCTCCCGTCTCCAGTCATTATATCCCTCCCAACTGTCTCCAGTCATTATATCTCTCCCAACTGTCTCCAGTCATTATATCCCTCCCAACTGTCTCCAGTCATTATATCCCTCCCAACTGTCTCCAGTCATTATATCTCTCCCAACTGTCTCCAGTCATTATTTCTCTCCCAACTGTCTCCAGTCATTATATCTCTCCCGTCTCCAGTCATTATATCTCTCCCAACTGTCTCCAGTCATTATATCTCTCCCGTCTACAGTCATTATATCCCTCCCAATTGTCTCCAGTCATTATATCTCTCCCGTCTCCAGTCATTATATCTCTCCCGTCATTATATCTATCCCAACAAACTGTCTCCAAACAGCTCGATCCTGAGCAATTGTTTCCTAGCGCTAGAATGAAATGTCGCAGGATGACCTTGGAATCGACTAATTGCCTGGTTAACATTGTAGACGTCTGCCCAATTGAGGGGTCAGACAAAACACCACACAATTCACACGCACAAAAGCTTTTTAAAATGTGAGTAGTCAAGTCTTTAGCGGTAGAAAATACGGTCCCCAAACAATTATCTTAAACAAAAGAATGAATAAAACAGTGAAACACATCAAATGTGTTTTCTGTCATCAAATGAAAACGACACAAATAATTAATAACAAGCTATAATCGGCATGGCACACAATAATAATTACAATTCGTCTCTGAAGTACATAATATCCACAACATAGCCAACTCATTCCCTCGCTGTCGTGTTCCTCTTCTCTTCTGCCCTTAGTTTTACCTCACTCTCCACTTTACAAGTAGTAATAAGATTGTTCGATGTTCATTAGCCAATCCGGATATTGAATTAAGCGCGGGAGACCATATTGTCGCAAACCAATTGAAGCAACAATGCGGGCCAAAATGTAGCCCCGGCAAGCCTCTCAGACAAAAATTAGCCAAAAGATTGTCGATATAAATTTATTGTTGGTTGTTGTTTTTTTGTTAAAAGCAAGACTTCTTCCATTTGGAACATACACAATTGGAGGGCTTGAACCACGCAGATGACCTGGTACTTGTGTAACACAGTCATAGCCAAATGCAAGGGACACTTGAAAGTGTTAAAGAAGAATCAGCCAAATTGGGATTGAATGTCAACATGAAGAAAACCAAGCTCCTTAAACTCAACATATCAGCAAAGAACCAATCATGCCGGAGGGATAGCAGGAGGAGGAAGTGGATACCTTTACTTATTTGGGCAGCACAATTAACAGATCGGGGGGAGGAAGTGGATACCTTTACTTATTTGGGCAGCACAATTAACAGATCGGGGGGAGGAAGTGGATACCTTTACTTATTTGGGCAGCACAATTAACAGATCAGGAAAAGGAAGTGGATACCTTTACTTATTTGGGCAGCACAATTAACAGATCAGGGGGAGGAAGTGGATACCTTTACTTATTTGGGCAGCACAATTAACAGATCAGGAGGAGGAAGTAAGGATGCAGGTGTAGGAACCAGAATTGGAATCGCAAGAGTGGTGTTCATGTCACTAAACAACATATGGGGATCTAGAAAACGCAATATTCACACCAAGGTTAGAATATTCAACACCAGAGTCAAGTCGGTGTTGCTGTATGGAGACAAGTGTCAAGTCGGTGTTGCTGTATGGAGACAAGTATCAAGTCGGTGTTG
>JAVGWX010000025.1:15846032-15881032 GCA_036924085.1 Ariolimax columbianus | reverse complement strand
ATCTATCTATCTATCTATCTATATATCTATCTATCTATCTATCTATCTATCTATCTATCTATCTATCTATCTATCTATCTATCTATCTATCTATCCATCTATATATCTATCTATCTCTCTATCTATCTATCTATCTATCTATCTATCTATCTATCTATCTATCTATCTATCTATCTATCTATCTATCTATCTATCTATCTATCTATCTATCTATCAACCTTTAAATATATATATATAAATACGTGTATCTGTCTCTCTCTCTCCATGACACTACTTAACTGTCTGTTTTATTTCTTTCTTTCTCTTTCACTCTCTCTATCCTTCTCTACCCCTCCACCTTCTCATCTGCCCATCTTTCTCCATATCTTTCTCGCCATCTCTCTATCTGATTCTATCGCCGACTATATATGTCACTCTATCCTCCTCTCTTGCTGTTTTATTTTGCTTCTCCATCACTATCCTCTCTCCGTCCTCTCCATATATGTCTCTTTTCCTCTTCCCCTCAAAATGTATCTCCACTAAAATGTATCTCAATCAACTCTTTCTCTTTCTATGAATCTGTCAATTGATCTCTGCAGTACATTTATCTTTCAATTTCTCTCTTTCTCTCTCCCACCTTATCAATATCGATCGACTCCCTCTCTTTCCTTCCAGGCATTTCTCCCTATCTTTCCCCTTCTCTCCCCCGTCCTCTTCTGATCTCTCAGCCTCTCTCTTTGTCTCTCTATCTCTGTATGGCTGTGTGTCTCCCCCTCTCTCCACGACTGCGTCTCAGAGTCTCTCCACACTGAATCTCAAAACCCATTTAAATTACATTTCTGTGCAATCTCATTAACCCATTTTTGTAATTTTCAATAACTGTCAATATATACCTCTTCATCTGTCCGTACACCTTCTTCCTTCCAGCCCCATTCACTCTTCCTGAATTTATCAATTTCATTCAATCTCTGTCTCTTTCTCTCTCCTACTATCCCTCTTTCTCACTCATTATATCCTGATCTCCGTTGTTCGCATGTGCTTTATTTCAATTTGCACAAAATAAAATCAAAAAAAAAAAAATATGTAACAATTCTCTATCACCATCATCATGTTGTAAGTACGTTACGTTAACTGTCAGTTGTTGAATATTTACACAGTAAAAACAGGTTACGGCTAAACAGTCTTCATCAGTAAATAAAACAACCATCAAACAGCTAACTTTATCTTGATAATCATCATCATCATGTATGATTTTATTTTTTTGCAAGATTATATCAAATTCTCACAAGTTTATCATCTCAAGGTTCCAACGTTTGAGATATGACATGTTTTCTATCTATCTATCTATCTATCTATCTATCTATCTATCTATCTATCTATCTATCTATCTATCTATCTATCTATCTATCTATCTATCTATCTATCTATCTATCTATCTATCTATCTATCTATCTATCTATCGTATCTCTCTATCTATCTATCTATCTATCTATCTATCTATCTATCTATCTATCTATCTATCTATCTATCTATCTATCTATCTATCTATCTATCTATCTATCTATCTATCTATCTATCTATCTATCTATCTACCTGTTTATCTATCTGTCTACCTCTCTGTCTATCGATCTATCTTTCAAATTTCGTATTCGCGTAGGCTTTATTTATAGTTTAACAAAATGTTTGTGCCAATTCAACATCATCATCATGTTACGGTAACAGTCAGCGGAAGAATTTTTGCAGAGAAAACTGATTCGTTACGCCTAAAAAGTCTTCATCAGTAAACATCATAAACATGATAGTATATTCACTTGTGCCGGTAGACATCGTGGGGAAGTGTAGTTTTCTGTCGTGTGTCGCCGATGTTGTTGCAGTTCCGTGTTTCCTCAATGTCTTACTGACACCAAATATCCATCTATGTCTGTCTCTTCCACTTGTTTTCCAACCCTGTTGTTAAGTCTTGCAGATGTACCCAGCATGTAACTTTGGTTGCATTCTTGTTAGCTGTGCGAACCATTCTATTCCCTGCCTCTTCATGCATTGCATGCAGGGTGTTGTTCCCACTTTCTGTCTGATTACTTCGTTTCATACTTTGTCCAGCCTTGTGATCCCGACAGCCCTGTGACGTCGACAGCCTTGTAACCTCGACAGCTTATCTCAGACACCTCTTCGCATACAATAGTTGTTATGTGCTTTATCTGGATGTGTGACCTTAACACGACCTCTAAGCAGAGATATAAACACGCAAGCTCCAGTGGGACGACCATGTATACGAACGTGTGGACTATGAAACAAGATACTCAAAGACGCAGCCCCTGGCAAGTAGAAAAGGAGAGCGGCCAAAAAGACTATGGACAGAAGATGTTCGAAAGTGGAACGGAAGAAGCTTGAACGAGACCGAGGTTACGACGTAGGACAGACGAAAGGGCCGACAAATGGTTCAAGAAGCAGTAGCGAGATGGCATGCCTCTTGTAAGTTTTAGGGTTACTGGAAAGACAAGACGAGCCTTGGTTAGAGTCCATGTCTGACACTGGTAGCAGAGAGTTGGAATAACAGTACTATTTATATATACTGTTTCTTTGTTTACCGCAGCTTTTGTTTTCACAGGCAGGACTTACCTCCAGCCAGGTCTGTTTTTGGAAGAAATGAGGTGTTTGTGTCTATCGCTTTCAGGTCACGCTTGAACACAGAGGAAGAGTTTACAGTCCTTTCGGTTGTCAGAGGGTAGCTCTGGATTATCATCATCGGGTTAGTCAGACCAGAGACTGGTGTTGAAGTCTTCTGATCATGTCACGACACTATCCTGTTAGTCAGACCAGAGACTGGTGTTGAAGTCTTCTGATCATATCACGCCACTGTCCTCTGTTTGTAAGTCCAGAGACTGGTTTTGACGTATTCCGATCATGTCACGCCACAGTCCTCTGTTAGTACGTCCAGAGACTGGTTTTGAAGTCTTCTGATCATGTCACGACACTATCCTGTTAGTCAGACCAGAGACTGGTGTTGAAGTCTTCTGATCATATCACGCCACTGTCCTCTGTTTGTAAGTCCAGAGACTGGTTTTGACGTATTCCGATCTAGTCACGCCACAGTCCTCTGTTAGTACGTCCAGAGACTGGTTTTGAAGTCTTCTGATCATGTCACGCCACTGTTCTCTGTTAGTCAGTCCAGAGACTGGTTTTGAAGTCTTCTGATCATGTCACGCCACAGTCCTCTGTTAGTAAGTCCAGAGACTGGTTTTGAAGTCTTCTGATCATGTCACGCCATTGTTCTCTGTTTGTAAGTCCAGAGACTGGTTTTGAAGTCTTCTGATCATGTCACGCCACTGTCCTCTGTCTCCATCAAATCTCTTCAGCTCTGCATAAGTCAGCACACCTATGTTCCTGCAAGCCTGTGGGATGTAATCGTTTCTTGGACGTCCCTTTCCTGTTTTCCCCATAATTTTGCGTTTTAGTACAGTCAATATATGGCCTCCATGTCTCAAGTTATGACCAAGCTAAGACAATCTACCTTTATGTACACTCGTCATTAGTTGTATATGTGACCCTATATCTTTGAGCCAGTTTTCATTTAACCTTTTCTTCTGCTCATCTCTTGTCATCCTGCGTTAGCATCACTACTCAAAAGCACCTAATGTCTTTTATTCCTTTTTGTTTTGGAGTCCATGTTTTAGAGACATGCAATGGGACGGGATAGATATGTGAAATCTTTGTTCATTTCTGAAGTACTATCTTCTTAGTCCTTAGTCGACCTGTACTTCTACAGAGGCAGTTGCCCCTTGTGCAGGTCCCAGATCTAGTATGAGCTGGAAGTATCCGAGAGAAGGGTTTCCTGCTCAGTGGGTTATGTTCGAGCATCTTATTATTCGGCTGAGTTGAGACAAGCGCTTACGGAGAGTATTCACTGATGTGCGAGTCCATCTTAATATACTCAAACACTAGAGCAAAGTAGACCAGTAGACCATCAGCTATGCTGCTCTAAACAAACCATCTAACCATGGACGATGTTACGCCATGTCACACAGTTAATCGCTGGTTACGACATGTTCTCTGTGAGCCGGTGGTGCTATTCTTGTCCTTGTCATGCAGAAATGCCTCGGTAGACCACTCGCAGAGTCTGATGTCTTTTAATTATGTTATATGTTGTATGAAGATTCTATTGAAAAGTCTTTTTTCCTACTGCTAGCCTAGTTACAGCTCCAACTTCACAGCGGGCATCGTCTGTATCTCGGCTTCTAACAGCTGAAGGATGTCGACCAGTTGACATTCATCGCATAATGCAGGCAGTGTACGTTGACAAAAGTGTGTCGAAGACAACAGTGAAGAACTGGACAACGATGTTTAAAGAAGGACGTGAATTACTGCAACAATTTGCGCGTGACCTGGTCTCGGAAAATCGTTCGTTAACTCACGTCCTTCTTTAAACGTGGCTATCCAGTTCTTCATTGTTGTCTTCGACACACTTTTGTCAACATACAGTGCTTGCATTCTGCAATGAATGTTAACTGGTCGACATTCTTCAGGTGTTAAAAACCGAATCACCGCTCGCTGATCAACTCTGAACGGATTCCGTATCACACCCGCCATGCTTTCAACGGTCTGTTCAATAAACTATGAGTTGGAGAATAATTACATTTTGCAAACTTGACGGTTGGTATGTGCTGTGTACACTAAGGGTGACGTCATCATGCGCATCGTACTTACGTTCACTTGTCGCAGTTTGGTCCGGTTTCATTTGTCCCAAATACAAAAACCTCTGCATTTGACTTGTTTTATACTCTGTCCATATTGAGTTTGTTTGGCTATTACCATCGCTTTTGTTTGTTTGTCTATTACTACCACTTTTGTTTGTTTGTCTATTACTACCACTTTTGTTTGGCTACTACCATCGCTTTTGTTTGTTTGTCTATTACTACCACTTTTGTTTTGCTATTACCATCACTTTTGTTTGTTTGTCTATTACTACCACTTTTGTTTGTTTGTCTATTACTACCACTTTTGTTTGTTTGTCTATTACTACCACTTTTGTTTGTTTGTCTATTACTACCACTTTTGTTTGTTTGTCTATTACTACCACTTTTGTTTGTTTGTCTATTACTACCACTTTTGTTTGTTTGTCTATTACTACCACTTTTGTTTGTTTGTCTATTACTACCACTTTTGTTTGTTTGTCTATTACTACCACTTTTGTTTGTTTGTCTATTACTACCACTTTTGTTTGTTTGTCTATTACTACCACTTTTGTTTGGCTATTACCATCACTTTTGTTTGTTTGTCTATTACTACCACTTTTGTTTGTTTGTCTATTACCATCACTTTTGTTTGTTTGTCTATTACTACCACTTTTGTTTGGCTATTACTACCACTTTTGTTTGTTTGTCTATTACTACCACTTTTGTTTGTTTGTCTATTACTACCACTTTTGTTTGGCTATTACCATCACTTTTGTTTTTTGTGTGTCTATTACTACCACTTTTGTTTGTTTGTCTATTACTACCACTTTTGTTTGGCTATTACCATCACTTTTGTTTGTTTGTCTATTACTACCTCTTTTGTTTGGCTATTACCATCACTTTTGTTTGTTTGTCTATTACTACCACTTTTGTTTGTTTGTCTATTACTACCACTTTTGTTTGTTTGTCTATTACTACCACTTTTGATTGTTTGTCTATTACTACCACTTTTGTTTGTCTATTACTACCACTTTTGTTTGTTTGTCTATTACTACCACTTTTGTTTTGCTATTACCATCACTTTTGTTTGTTTTTCTATTACTACCACTTTTGTTTGTTTGTCTATTACTACCACTTTTGTTTGTTTGTCTATTACTACCACTTTTGTTTGTTTGTCTATTACTACCACTTTTGTTTGGCTATTACCATCACTTTTGTTTGTTTGTCTATTACTACCACTTTTGTTTGTTTGTCTATTACTACCACTTTTGTTTGTTTGTCTATTACTACCACTTTTGTTTGTTTGTCTATTACTACCACTTTTGTTTGTTTGTCTATTACTACCACTTTTGTTTGTTTGTCTATTACTACCACTTTTGTTTGGCTATTACCATCACTTTTGTTTGTTTGTCTATTACTACCACTTTTGTTTGTTTGTCTATTACTACCACTTTTGTTTGTTTGTCTATTACTACCACTTTTGTTTGTTTGTCTATTACTACCACTTTTGTTTGTTTGTCTATTACTACCACTTTTGTTTGGCTATTACCATCACTTTTGTTTGTTTGTCTATTACTACCACTTTTGTTTGTTTGTCTATTACTACCACTTTTGTTTGTCTATTACCATCACTTTTGTTTGTTTGTCTATTACTACCACTTTTGTTTGTTTGTCTATTACTACCACTTTTGTTTGGCTATTACCATCACTTTTGTTTGTTTGTCTATTACTACCACTTTTGTTTGTTTGGCTATTACCATCACTTTTGTTTGTTTGTCTATTACTACCACTTTTGTTTGTTTGTCTATTACCATCACTTTTGTTTGTTTGTCTATTACTACCACTTTTGTGTGTCTATTACTACCACTTTTGTTTGTTTGTCTATTACTACCACTTTTGTTTGTTTGTCTATTACTACCACTTTTGTTTGTTTGTCTATTACTACCACTTTTGTTTGTTTGTCTATTACTACCACTTTTGTTTGTTTGTCTATTACTACCACTTTTGTTTGTTTGTCTATTACTACCACTTTTGTTTGGCTATTACCATCACTTTTGTTTGTTTGTCTATTACTACTACTTTTGTTTGTTTGTCTATTACTACCACTTTTGTTTGGCTATTACCATCACTTTTGTTTGTTTGTCTATTACTACCACTTTTGTTTGTTTGTCTATTACTACCACTTTTGTTTGGCTATTACCATCACTTTTGTTTGTTTGTCTATTACTACCACTTTTGTTTTTTTGGCTACTACCATCACTTTTGTTTTACCAGCAGTTATCAGCATACCAAATATCTCGACTGTGTCGTTCATCTTGGTGCTTAGTTTCTGTAATAATGTCTCTGTTCCTGCTTCTTTGGCTTGATATACCACAAAGATGATGGTGTTTCTTCGTTTTCCATTTACTCTGACCCCTATGTTGCAATTTCTGGTGACTTCTTTCATCATCACCTACGAATATAGAGTAAACAGGATTGGAGATTAGAGATAACTCTATCTGACTCGTTTCCTGATTGCGACTCGGTTTGTTATTCTCTCTGTGAGTGCTATTTTCGCTGTTTGATATAGGATGTGCTTTATAATTCGTACATCCTGCATTCCCCATACGTGTCCCATCCATCTTAAGCGTTGTTGACGGAGAATTGTAAACAGAATGATCACCCACGCACGGTCCAATAACTCGTTGTTTATCACTCTGTCACGTCACGAGATTTCGTGAAAACGCTTTTGGAAGATATGGTCAGGTCAGGTCAGGTCGAGTTAGGTCAGATAATCTCGTAACCGAGTCATGAAGACATCCTCACAGCACCACGTCACCCTTCTCGGTCAACCGCCGCTGCCTGTGCCTTTTCTGGTCCATTTTTTTATGTTGTCCTCCCACCTCTTTTTGAGCCAGCCTCTTCGTCGTCTGCCTTACACCTTTCCGTGGAGGATCGTATTTGCAAGACCATTTGATCTCGATAATTTACCGTACCAAGCGAGTTTCTTTCTTTTGACAGTTGCCAAGAGGTCTTCAAAAGGCCCTATTGCTGTTGTAATTCTATCTCATATTTCGTCATTTGTAACTCGTTCTTTGTACGTGGCGTTTAAAAGTCTTCGGAAACATCTCATCTCCAAGGCATGTATCCTTAGCTGAAGGCTAGCTGTAACTGTCCATGTCTCACAAGCATAGAGGAATATTGACAGAACCAGTGTAAGCATTAATCGGATTTTCGTGCAATGTGTTAACCGTTTATCTTTCCAGATTTTGTTAGGCCGGGCGAACAACGCTGGGCAGACATAGATCTTCAGACTTAGAACGGGACATTACAGACACAAAGCCCATCTCAACAGAATGGGTTTTAGAGACACCACAATGTGCGATTACGAGAAAGCCAAGCAAACACCACATCATATCCTGCGAAACTCATGCAGAGAGGCAGTCTTGACCTAGGAAGCGACCATACTCGAAGTGCTAGGGAGGGGTGGGGGGCAAAGAAAAATCTGAAACACACGACCGAACGGTATAATTAATTGTTAGTTGACCTTCGCAAGTGATTATGACGACATCCATAGCCGGTTTTGTCTTGATGATGTAACTTGCACTGCATTTGGATTATACTGGGGAAGTAACTACGTCTGTCATCGACCTCCCTCTCTGGTTCTGAGATACCTTGAATCAGTGGCAAGACAACTGTCAAGACTACTAAAAGAAAATTAGGATACAAGCACTCTGGTTCCACAACTCGTGAGACCAGGCGTCACTTTAAAACTTGTGAGATTCGATAGTCAACCTTCTCTGTTCATCGCTTTGCGAGGCAAATATCTGACTTCTCGACTCCAAACAACTGCAGACTATAGACAACCAGTGCTACATTCCAGTCGTTTATTTTAGCCGAAAGTGACCAGTGGACGACTGGAATGGTCATGCCAAAAGGAAGCCAACCCCGCGCAGTCATACTGGCGCTGTAGAGATCTGGCTTGTCATCGGCCAGCTCTGTCCTGATCATAGGGCCAGAACTGATCAACAATTAAAAAAATCAACTACTTGAACAGGTACAGAGTTTCTCCTAGCAATGTCACATAATAACAGAATGAGGCAGCTGTGAAAAGAAAAAGGAAAGAGAATAAGTATGGCCAAGATGGTATTCAACAACATGCGACACATACTGACATCCAAACAGATCAATCAGAATTTGAAAAGGAGAATTATTAGGTATTATATATACTCGTTACTACTTTATGGCGCAGAAACATGGACAATGAATAACAAGTTGTTAAAGAGTATTGAAGCCTTCGAAATGTGGGTAAATAGAAGATTGATTCGCATTTCTTGGAAAGAGAAGAAAACAAATGAGGAGGTTTTGAAAAAGTTGGAGGAGAAAAGAGAATTAAGGACTGAAATAAAATGTTAAGATATTTTGGCAATGTAACAAGATATACCTCCTTGTTGAAGACCATACTGTAGGGCTGGGGGGAACGCAATCGTTCAAAAGTCAGACGTTTTAAGTGGGTGGGTAGCATGAGAACATCAGAAGGCGGACTGGAAAAGCCCTGTCAGATTGCACCATACCTACAAGGGATAGAGTACACTGGAGCTCCATTGCAGTCGACCTTCCATGGCGAGATGGCACTTGAACTGAACTGAAGTGGAAGCAGTCAATCAACACAGCTCAGTTTCCAAACCATTTGCAAGATCCTGAAGTGGGTATCGGAGTTAACGGACCGTGGAAGAGTCTTCATCGAACACCGTAAACTGGACATAGAGATAGAACATAGAAATAGACATGCGAACAAAGTGTGCGTGCGGTAAAAGCTGGCATCGATACTTAAAAATCTGAGAGTCACTTTGTCCATTAAACAGACGCTGATAAAAACGTTGATCATCACCATATTATAAGTGTCAGACTGATTATGTAGGCACAGAATCGCAAGATCGTGACCATTGAGACCACGTGAGATCTCGTAATGTCTCGTGTCTACGAGGCGCAGCAGAAAGGATGAACGCAACAAAAAGCCGCAAGAGCAGGTTCAGAAAAATAGAGGGAACTATATCGGCTAAAAACTATATCGGCTAAAAACTGTATCTGCTAAAAACTGTATCGGCTGAAACTGTATCGGCTAAAAACTGTATGGGCTAAAAACTATATCGGCTAAAAACTGTATCGGCTAAAAACTGTATCGGCTAAAGCTGTATCGGCTAAAAACTGTATCGGCTAAAAACTGTATGGGCTAAAGACTATATAGGCTAAAAACGCTACGGGCTAAAAACTATACAGCTTAAAAACTGTACAGACTAAAATCTGTACTGGCTAAAAACTATACCGGTTAAAAACTATATAGGCTAAAAACTATACCGGCTAAAAACTATATCGGCTAAAAACTATGTCAGCTAAAAACTACATTGGCTAAAAACTAGATTGGCTAAAAACTCTATTAGCTATAAACTCTATAGGCTAAAAACTATATTAGCTTACAATTATGTCGGCTAAAAACTGTATCGGCTTGTTCTTATTCTTTTTCTGCGTTCGTTCTCCATCTCCCGCTACCATCCCACGAACAGGGCTTAGCAAGCAGCAGGATGTAGTTTAGAGAACCGAATGCATTGTGTCGCTAGTTTACAGCTTGACTGCGAGTATATCAGCTAAAACTTTATCGGCTAAAACTTTATCGGCTAAAACTTTATCGGCTGAAACTTTAACGGCCAAAACTTTATCGGCCAAAACGTTATCGGCTAAAACTTTATCGGTTAAAACGTTATCGGCTAAAACTTTATCGGCTACAACTTTATCGGCTAAAACTGTATCGACTAAAACTTTAACGGCTAAAACTTTATTGGCTAAAAACTATTCAAAGCATTTAAAATAAAGTGATTTGAACATTTGGCAAGGCTACAACATAATCAACTTGCAGTGAAATCAAACTACATGGACGAATCGGGGTCACAAGTAAGAGGTCAACTCCGCTGACGATGGATAGATGGATTAAACAGAAACAAAACTCCAAAATGTCAATATGAGGGCAGCGCAAGCCTCAAGTCTACAACAACAACTACAACAACAACAATAATATTCGGGTAGGCGTCAAAAGTCCGTTGCGTCCATCGACCACTATCATGTCCAACTGGTGAGGCCGTGTTCATCTGTAGAGTGTCGATTGAAATCCCTGTAGAATCCCCATTTGGAGCCGTGTACTCTGCAGTCTTTGAATGACGGGCGTGAGGAGTGCGTTAGACCAATGTTTGTGCCAAGCCTTCCGTGTCTGTATGTGTCAATCTACCTGTTTTACGTGTCCCACAGCCGTGGCTTCTGATTGTGTCCACTTTTTAGTCAGCGTTACCCTTGCTGTGCTGAGAATGCGAGGTTGGGAAAGGTATCGTGTAACCTCCGGTGGAGGGATGGGCGGGCAGGAGGAATTCGGCTTCAGTCCGAGCAGAAATGTCCTGGAGTAGTGATAATCTGGAATGAATTCTGGTGTGCAGTTAACCAGAACGTTGAACTCCGTCATGGACTTGTCTCCCACGGCTTGAGCCAGGCATGAAATGCAGCATAACAAATAGGATAACCGATTGAAAGCACATCAATTCCACAGAATAAAGTCCCTGATACCCCCTGGTGAGGGAGGTATGAAATTTAATCTGAACAGGAACCACCAAACATCGGAAATCTTGACACAAACACCGGAGCGAGGAGAGAGCGAAGCCATTAAGGTGCGGCTTAGTTTTTCAAGTCTACGCATACCTCTTTTCTGCCACGCGACAAGGCAAGGGCAGAAGGACAAAGAAGAAGTCCATGGGTGACAGAAGAGATTGGTGGATGTCCATAGCAAACGCTGATGGCGACATCATAATACGGGTTTTGTCTTGATGATGTACTTTCCGTGGGGATGGATTATAGTAAGGAATATATTTCGCTGGTCCTCAACTTCACTCTCGCGTTCGGCGCCACTTTGGGCCAGTGGAAAGACGAACAGCCCAGCCGACTGGAGATAACTCAAGATACAGAGAGTCTGGTCTTACTTACCTCCCTTGAGACCAGACGTCGATTGAAACTTGCTCGATTCCATCGCATGCCCTCTTGCCGTTTCCGTTAATCGCTTTGAGAGACGAGTGTTCTTACCTAGCGATCACAACGAAAAGGAATTATAACCAGCCTCCAGTGAGAGCAAATCATAAGCAGGGATCACAGGTCCACATGCAAGGCTTCTACCTCGACGCCGATGGAAGCTACGCTCAGGAAGTTACGCCTAACCACAATACAAACCTCCCACCTGGTCATAACAATAAACCTACTTCTCTCTAAAGACATTAGCAGTAGAACATTCCGCCTCTCAGCGACGCCTCATGGCAGGAGCAATAGGAAATTAAAAGTTCAGCGCCGCCGAAGACGGATGTGTCGGATCGAAAGGTGCAAATATCGCAGAGAAGCTGTAAACTAGCGACACCGCGCATTCCGTTCTCCGGACTACTTCGTGCTACTTGCGAAGACATTTACATGGCTTGGTAGCGGGAGATTGAAGACGAACGCAGAAGAAGAAGAAGAAGAAAAAGAAGTTCAGTTCACAAAGCTGATATTGAAGCGGTTTTTAAGTGGTTACAGTTAGTATGTCCCCGAGTAGTTGGTATACATAAGTTGTTTATTAGATGTCTATCAATCTATCTTCAGTTCACTTATGTCGTTAGACACCGTGGGTAGGTGTAACCTTCTTTGTTTCTTATGATTTGGCAGTCGAATATCCGCTAGTAACTTGCCAGGTCAATCCCAGAATCCGGAAAATACGATCGCCTATTTTTGGGACGTGGTGGTGGAAGCGTAAATTAGAGCAAGTTAGGCTGCTGAAGACGGATGTGTTGGACCGAAAGTTGCAAATATCGTAGTCGCTGTAAACTAGCGACAGAACGCATTCCGTTCTCCGGACTACATCCTGTTACTTGCAAAGTCCTGTTCAGGGCTTGATACCAGGAGATTGAACGAACGCAGAAGAAGAAGAAGAGAAGAGCAAGGTAGACTCGTAGCCTGTAAGGCGCCATCTATACCGCTCCGATAACCACATAACCAAGACCGGATGTTAAAGTCAACATTCCCCTTTTTGCGGAAAATTATCTGTGTTGCGAGAATCCCTAGAGTAATTTGAGTAGATTTTAACTTGAATTTTCGAAAGCGGCGGGCTTTAAGACAACTCTTTCCGATTTGAAATCTGTAACATGCAATGCTATTTAGATGCAACGGATTCAGAGCCAAAGGCAGGACACTTCTTCTTCTTCTTCTTCTTCATCGTACGCAGTCAGACAGTAACCATTATTTTCTCGAAAAAAGCGGCGGTCATCCTGAGGCGGTCGACACTGCCATAGAGCTTGTCTTGTGGTTCCACTGGTGATGGCCACATCTGCTCTCTCTGATCCTTGTATGTCGGGCAGTTCTGTAGCAGATGCTCAGCGGTCATTTTCCAGGTACCACACGGGCATTCGTCGGTACCACCTATCTTCAATTAGTAGAATAGGTGGTACCTCAGTCTATTGTGGCCAGTGCGAAGTCTGAAGACATCGACCTGCTCTCTACTGTTCAACTGGTAATAGGCATCGTTGTTGGTGTAGCCAGTATGTTCAGTTTCCCATTTGGTCATGTATCTGGCTTTAATAAGCCGTTTTGACTCTTCGTACGTCATACTAGTATCTGTTTGTGGTAGTCTTGCACCTTTTTTGCCAGTCTGTCTGCCTCCTCGTTGCCTTGGATGTTGCAGTGTGATGGGACCCACTGTACCACTACCCTTTTTGGTGCGGACTGCTGGCATAGTTGACAGAGTACTGCTCTTAAGTCATTATGCTCAGTGTTTTTCTGGCTTTTTAGAGCTGTGACTACGGCCAGAGCATCTGTAAGCAGGACTGTATGGCTTTCCTTTTCTTTATGTGTCACCATTTCTTCCACTGCCACCCTCAGTGCCTCTTCCTCCGCTCTGAAATTGCTTGTGTACTTACCAGTAGCGAATGACAGTGTTATTTTTCTGCCATTTGGTAGGTTCAGGATAGCTCCTGCCCCACCGTTCTGTGTAGTGTTTGTTACAGAACCGTTGGTGTATGCATGGGTCCAGTCCATGCTTTGGTAGTTTTCCGATATAAAGCTTAGGGTAGTATCTCTCCTTTCTTTTTCAGTCTGGCAGTTTTTGTTTCCAATACCTGGTATATTTTCTACCACCTCTGGAAATATATCCTGCCTCCAGGTAGGTTTTCGTACAGTAGTGATGGGCTTTGGTGTTGTTAGTGCGTTTATGGGATCTTCGTGCATCTTTGCTTTGGCTATTTCTGCAAAAATTCTCCGCTTTAGTTTCCCATTTCCAAAATTGTTTAGTCTCTTGTGCATTGGATGGTCAGTCAGTCTTCGGAGTTTCTCTGACTGCAGCTGGGCTCTGCAGTCTCTTCTATCGGTCATGGATTGCAGTTTTGTAATCTTTTCAAGTTCTACAATTGGCGTTGACTTCATGCCTCCTGTTATAACTCTCATGGCTTGGTTTTGAAGTTTGCTAACTTTATCGAAGTTCGCCTTTGATGCTGTTGTCCATGCCGCGATGCCATACTCGAGAACTGGTCTCACTCTTCCAGTGTACAGTTTCTTTAGTATACTTTCGTCTGCTCCCCAGCATGTGCCAGCAAGTTTCCTCATGATTGCCATTCTTTCTCAGGCTCTCATTCGGTTTCTCTCGATCTGACTTTTCGCAAAGGCAGGACACGAAAAAGGTGACTTACATAAATATATAAGGCGGTCAATGCTATTGTACATGAGGCACACAGTAAGGCTGGTTTAAGTGATCTACTCATAACCTGACGCTGAAAGGCATAAGAGGATAAGCGAAAAGAATTCGAAAAAAAGAAGGATGCCAAGGGATTTTTAACGTAGGAGTAACTACACACGGGTGTCTGATCTCACTTCTAAGAAATCAGAGACATTTTTACAGGTTTATTCACTTGAAAAAATCCCGGTCTCTACAGTGATTTGAACTAGCGACCTCCATCACTCGAGAGGAACATCTTACCTCGAGACCACTGAAACACCCCTACCCTTTCCTCGCCAATTGTATTAGTTGTTTGGTTCACAAAACTGATATTTAAGTTATTATGTAGTAGTGACTGTACGTCCGCAAGTAGTTCCTAAAGAAAGTGTTGTTGTTGTTGTTGTTGTTATTTGTGAATGTCCACAATGAGTAAGTTTACTCTACTGAAAAGGACGTTAAGTGGCGGGTTGTAGCAGCTTTCCCGACATCCCGATCATGCTGATGAAGGCGAACTACGGTCCTTCAGACGGTTGTGCTATGCTTGACTTCATCTTCGTGGCGCTCACTACTGCAGGGACCACACCGATCAACATCTCGTCAGCCAGGCAGCCTTGAAAACTGCCTGTTTCCAGGAAACGGTACGGGATAGAGAAATTGGGGCCTGGGTTATTATTGTGGGCCTGACCCTGACGCGACGTCCTGGTCAGTATCTCGTGCCTGACCCTGACGCGACGTCCTGGTCAGTATCTTGTGCCTGACCCTGACGCGACGTTTTGGTCAGTATCTTGTGCCTGACCCTGACGCGACGTTTTGGTCAGTATCTTGTGCCTGACCCCGACGCGACGTTTTGGTCAGTATATTGTGCCTGACCCTGACGCGACGTCCTGGTCAGTATCTTGTGCCTGACCCTGACGCGACGTCCTGGTCAGTATCTCGTGCCTGACCGGTCTAGCGTCTCAACTCTCCAGTTCGTAAAGATACGCTATTTATTAGTTGCCCAGTTCACAAAGCAGATATTCAAGTGTTAAGCTATGTTGCCACTTTGCAAGTCCTCGAGTAATTTGGTATATCAATATCATCAGGTGCCGTCTCCGTAAGGAGGTTGAGGGTAATGGATCTCCATCTGTCTGTGTCTCGCGATAGGCTGGTCCACGCATTTAAACTGTGTCCTGACCTCATCGTCATGTTCTATGTCCATCTCTACCTCTGTCGTCCTTTGGCTCTCTTGTCCTCTACTCTTCGCTCCAAAATAACATTTAGCAGGCTGTGCTGGCCCTTGCTATTCCGCTTGCCACCTCATCGTCACCTGCTTGCCACCTCAGGCTGAGAAATATCGACAATCAACAATTTGGTATATATAAGTTGGTATATATATATATATAAGTTGGTATATATAAGTTGGTATATATAAGTTGGTATATGTATATATAAGTTGGTATATATAAGTTGGTATATATAAATGTTGGTATATATAAGTTGGTATATATAAGATGGTATATATAAGTTGGTATATATATATATATATATATAAGTTGGTATATATAAGTTGGTATATATATAAGTTGGTATATATAAGTAGGTATATATATATATATATATATATATATATATATATATAAAAGATTGGTATAAATATATATATATATATAAGTTGGTATATATATAAGTTGGTATATATATAAGTTGGTATATGTATATATAAGTTGGTATATATATATAAGTTGGTATATATAAGTTGGTATATATATATATATGTATATAAGTTGGTATATATATAAGTTGGTATATGTATATATATAAGTTGGTATATATATAAGTTGGTATATGTATATATAAGTTGGTATATGTATATATAAGTTGGTATATGTAAGTTGGTATATATATAAGTTGGTATATATAAGTTGGTATATATATATGAGTTGGTATATATAAGTTGGTATATATATAACTTGGTATATATAAGTCGGTATATATATATATATATGAGTTGGTATATATATATTTAAGTTGGTATATGTATATATAAGTTGGTATATATAAGTTGGTATATATATAAGTTGGTATATATAAGTTGGTATATATATAAGTTGGTAAATATATATAAGTTGGTTATGTATATATAAGTCGGTATATATAGTTGGTATATATATAAGTTGGTATATGTATTTATAAGTTGGTATATATAAGTTGGTATATATATAAGTTGGTATATATAAGTTGGTATATATATATAAGTTGGTATTTATAAGTTGGTATATATATATATATATAAGTTGGTATATGTATATATAAGTTGGTATATATAAGTTGGTATATTTATAAGTTGGTATATATAAGTTGGTATATATATATGAGTTGGTATATATATAAGTTGGTATATGTATTTATAAGTTGGTATATATAAGTTGGTATATATATAAGTTGGTATATATAAGTTGGTATATATAAGTTGGTATATATATATATATATATAAGTTGGTTATGTATATGTAAGTCGGTATATATAGTTGGTATATATATATAAGTTGGTATATATATAGTTGGTATATATATAAGTTGGTATATATAAGTTGATATATATATAGTTGGTATATATATAGTTGGTATATATATAGTTGGTATATAAATAATTTGGTATATATATAGTTGGTATATATATATATATATTTGGTATATATAAAAGTTGGTATATATAAGTTGGTATATATATAGTTGGTATATATTTAGTTGGTATATATTTAGTTGGTATATATATAAGTTGGTATATATATAAGTTGGTATATATATAGTTGGTATATATATATATAGTTGGTATATATATAAGTTGGTATATATATAGTTGGTATATATATATATATATATAGTTGGTATATATATAAGTTGGTATATATGAGTTGGTATATATAAGTTGGTATATATAAGTTGGTATATATATAAGTTGGTATATATATAGTTGGTATATATAAGTTTGTTAATATATCAGTTGGTATATATACGTGGGTATATATATAAGTTGGTATATATAAGTTGGTATATATATAATTTGATATATATAAGTTGGTATGTATATAAGTTGGTATATATAATTTGATATATGTAAGCTGCTTATTAGTTGTTCAGTTCACAAAGCAGATATTCGAGTGTTAAGTATGGGCGACAGTTGGTATGAATAAATAGTTTGTCATTTTTTGGTAACATTGGTGAACTGACTGTTTGAGTGTTGAAGTAGTAGCGACAGATGGTGAGGAAAGCAGTTTGGTATACATTTAATCAGATAACGCAACACCAAACTTGGACAGTTTGGTTTAGTTAACTATCACGTTAAAGTGGACGAGAGTGTCCTCAGGTCCGGCAATGCATCCTGGTCGGACATGTTAGTCTGGGTCAGGTAAAACATACTGACCAAGACCCCCACCTCACTTCAACGCACTTCTCTTCAGACACATGACGTGTTATAGTTGTTTGAATAACGAGTTGGGGATCAAAGTGATCCCTGTAGTAGTGAGCAGCACACAGACGAAGCAAAGGTTGTCACAACCGCTTGGAGGACTATTTATATCTTCATTAGAACTCTCGAGTTGAGGAACAGAAAGTTTAATTCCCTTTTCAGTTAGCAGAAAATAGTAAATTACTCATGGGGGGGGGGGGGGGGGCGTGGGCATTCAACAACAACAGCAGCAACAACAATAACAGCAGCAGCAGCAACAACAAAAACAGCAACAACATCAACAACAATAACATTAGCAACAGCAACAACAACAGCATCAACAACAGCAGCAACAATAACAACATCGGCAACAATAATAACAACATCGGCAACAATAATAACAACAATTTCAACAATAACAACAGCAGCAACAACAACAACAACATCAGCATCAACAACAACAACAATCAGTCTTTCGACTGAAGACATCGGCGTGACATGATACAGTATGTTTCACCTGACCCTGACGAACATAGTTTGATCAGTATGTTTCACCTGACCCTGACGAACATAGTTTGATCAATATGTTTCACCTGACCCTGACGAACATAGTTTGATCAGTATGTTTCACCTGACCCTGACGAACATAGTTTGATCAGTATGTTTCACCTGACCCTGACTAACATAGTTTGATCAGTATGTTTCACCTGACCCTGACGAACATAGTTTGATCAATATGTTTCACCAGACCCTGACGAACATAGTTTGATCAGTATGTTTCACCTGACCCTGACGAACATAGTTTGATCAGTATGTTTTACCTGACCCTGACTAACATAGTTTGATCAGTATGTTTCACCTGACCCTGACTAACATAGTTTAATCAGTATGTTTCACCTGACCCTGACGAACATAGTTTGATCAGTATGTTTCACCTGACCCTGACGAACATAGATTGATCAGTATGTTTCACCTGACCCTGACGAACATAGTTTGATCAGTATGTTTCACCTGACCCTGACGAACATAGTTTGATCAGTATGTTTCACCTGACCCTGACTAACATAGTCTGATCAGTATGTTTCACCTGGCCCTGACTAACATAGTCTGATCAGTATGTTTCACCTGACCCTGACTAACATAGTCTGATCAGTATGTTTCACCTGACCCTGACTAACATAGTCTGATCAGTATGTTTCACCTGGCCCTGACTAACATAGTCTGATCAGTATGTTTCACCTGGCCCCGACTAACATAGTCTGATCAGTATGTTTCACCTGGCCCTGACTAACATAACCTGAACAGAATGTTTCACTTGACCCAGACTTACATAACCTGATCAGAATGTTTCACTAGACCCAGACTAACATAACCCGATCAGTATGTCCCACCTGTCTCTGACTAACATAGTCTGATGAGAATAGTTTACCTGATCGACTATTACCCTTCTCTCCCCAATTAGACAAAATAAATACTTCCACTGCATCCTAAAAAACAGGAAATGATAGACATTTCCCGGAGCTGCCATTTGTTGAAGAGGGGAAACACTTGCAGACGGACCACAGCGAAGTTAATTTCATTTACAGACGTCCTGGTCCTCTATCATAGTTCGCTTAACTTAAAGGACTTGGTGTTTTGTTCCTCATGATTAAAAATTCATGCGACACCGGCTGCTGAAAATGGAGCGGCTCTATTGATGTGCAATGTAGCCGGTGTGAGTGTGCGCGTGTGTATGTGTGCATCTGTAGACACGGAATGCTGGATCTCCAGTGGAGTCTAATCAATAACACAGCCAGGAGATGTGGGCTGTGTTCTTTGTGTGTACTATGCATGACCTGCTTTGTTTAGGGCAGGCCTGCTTCATTCCATTGATAGGGTTTTTGGGGTTATATTATGACTGAATGGGTTTTTTAAATATGTGCGTATAAAGGTAGCATGCCTCAGAGCAGATGCTGTTCAATAAATTAAGGAACGGTTATATGAATATCTACCGATATCGATGGCTATTCTAGAATCCACGTCTGTTTATTCCTCGAGTGGAATACAGTGACAGCATGTGAGGGAGAGTTTTTATTGTGGCAGGAGATGCCAGTGATTGAGTGCCACATTTTTAACGAGGTGAATAGATTTCGTTATTTGATAGCGGAAGATGGATAGACTGCCGTTAGAGATGAGGTGTGCCAGTCTTTTATGTAAAATGTCTTAGCTATATTCTGATCTTCTTCTTTTTCTTTTTCTTTTTCTTCCTCTTCTTTTTCTTCTTTTTCTTCTTCTTCTTTTTCTTCTTCTTCTTTTTCTTGCTTCTTCTTCAATTTCTCTAAATAGTTATGTCATTTTCTTCTTAACTCGTGTTCTCTCGTCCCGTTTCCTACTCTTTCATATGTTGCTCCCTCTCTGTTCCGCCTTGCCTCTCCCCAATTGCCTCTTCTCTCCTTTCCTCTTGTTCTATATACTTCAAACTCTCTCCCTCCCTCTCTCTCTATATCTACAACCGTTCCTATATTCCAGTTTCTTCCTCTCCCAAACATTTATTTCTCTCTCTCTTCTCTCTCTTCTCTCTCTCTATCTCTGTCTCTGTCCCATCCCTTAACTCCACCTCCTTCCGTTGTATCCTCTCTTATATAATTCTCACTCTCTGCCCCAATAACTCTCTCTCTCTCTTCTGGTTTCATCTTGTCTCATATATGGCCAACTCCTATCTCTCTCACTCTCTCTCCCTCTCTCTCTCTCTGTCAACTTTACTCCCTCTCAACTGTATTCCTCTTGT
This sequence comes from Ariolimax columbianus, assembly GCA_036924085.1. NCBI lineage: Eukaryota > Metazoa > Mollusca > Gastropoda > Stylommatophora > Arionidae > Ariolimax > Ariolimax columbianus. Next base: position 15,860,441 of record JAVGWX010000025.1, on the reverse strand, counting down.
CCCATATATTTCACCTTGAATATATCCCTTACTACCTCTGCATTCCACATTCTCCTCTCTTTCTCTCCTCTCCCATATTTTGCTTTTTACCTCTCTCTGCTTTCCTTCTTCACTCTTCACTCGCTCCCTCCTCTCCCATAAATTTATATATCTGTCTCTCTCTCTATCTTCCGTCCTTACTCCTCTCTCGTTCCTTCTTCTCCCATGTATTTAAAACTCTCTTTCTCTCTCAATCCTCTTTTTCTCATTTCCTTACTCCCTCTCCATTTGTTCCCACCTCTCTCATATATTTCTCTCTCTCTCTATACCTTCTGTACTACCACTCGTTTCCCCCTCCCCCTATACATGTATATATTCCTTTTGTCTCCCATACGCTCCCTACAAAGCATACGACTCTGACTGCTGCTGACAAGGAACTCTGGAATAAATAATCTCTTTCAATAACAAAACCTGTTAGAAAACCGATTACTAGCTCCATACACAACTCTCTTTATTCGTCTGTCCCCTACCATACATAGACTATCACAATGATCCTGCCCGTGCAACCATCGGGATGATGTTGTCTGCCCTCGTCATGTTGACATCAACAACATCTAGTGTGCTACCCAGTAGCGACTTAGTCAACCCACCTGCAAATTGGTACCTTACTCTTAGAGAGGATGAAGCAGAGAGAAAAAGAATTGGTAGTCTTCTGTCACGTAAAACTGAGATCACCTTGAACCAGAACGGAAGAAGGGAGGAAGTGGAGCGAAGGAGGGGGGTGGGAGTCAGGTGGAGGGGTGGCAGAGTGGCCAGTGACAACCATCAGAAAACAAAATTGGAGAAAAAGAAGATGCTGAGCACCGCATGAGCTGCAGCTGTCGGTGACCCATGGCTGACTGGTAGTGTCAGGGTCAGCGACCCATAGCTCACTGATAGTGTCAGGGTCAGCGACCCATGGCTGACTGATAGTGTCAGGGTCTGCGACCCATAGCTCGCTGATAGTGTCAGGGTCAGTGACCCATAGCTCACTGGTAGTGTCAGGGTCAGTGACCCATGGCTGACTGGTAGTGTCAGGGCCAGTGACCCATAGCTGACTGATAGTGTCAGGGTCAGCGACCCAAAGCTCACTGATAGTGTCAGGGTCAGCGACCGATGGCTGACTGATAGTGTCAGGGTCTGCGACCCATAGCTCACTGGTAGTGTCAGGGTCAGTGACCCTAGGCTGACTAATAGTGTCAGGGTCAGCGACCCATCGTACTCTGATAGTGTCAGGGTCAGTGACCCATGGCTGACTGATAGTGTCAGGGTCAGCGACCCATAGCTAACTGATAGTGTCAGGGTCAGCGACCCATGGCTGACTGATAGTGTCAGGGCCTGCGACCCATTGCTGACTAATACTTTCAGGGCCAGCGACCTATAGCTGACTGCTAGTGTCAGGGCCAGCCAACCAGAGCTGCCAAGACCCTTCTACACCTCCACGCAGTAATCCTGGATTACATGCTGCAACAAGGTCAGACTGGCTAATAGGTAGGGATCGGAGATTGAATGCAACCCGATACTACAAAAAATGCTTGCTGAAGTTGGAAGTGTTGGACCGAAAGATACAAATATCGCAGTCAGTATGTAAACTACGACACAACGCATTCCGTTCTCTGAACTACATCCTGCTACTTGAGCCCTTTTCAGGGTTTAGTAGCGGAAGATTGAGAACGAAGGAAGCCACGCCATACCAACTTAATTATGTTTCTTTGTTTAAATACACACATTTATTACATTAAAAGGGAGAAGTATTCCTGCAGCATTCGCTGCTTTCGTGGATTAAGTGTCATAAACTGCAATGTAACAGGCATTATCTTGCCAAATGACTGGGTGGCAACTTTACGTTCGATCTGTTCAATTAGGGTAAGTCAGGTATCCATTTACAGATCGTTTGACTGGGAGATGACGATAATCGAGCTCGAACCAGGTACTAATGCTGTGAAAAGCAAAAGCTCTGCTGTTCTGGTACCCAAGCATTCTATCACGTTCTTGGTGGAACAGTGTCTAAGGTGCTTGTCTCCCGCAGTAAAGGAGCCGGGTTCCAGTTTCGGTTGCAATACGTTCAATTCTAAAAGTTGCATATAGGTACCCGACTCACAATATTGGTGTCCGAGGCTAACGAGGAAGGAAGTTAAAAGGAAGACAAAGAGGTCTCTAGTACATCATCCCCACCGGTCAGACCCCCCCCCCCTTCCCACACACCACCACCACACCCTCAGGCTTTGCTGTAGGGATGCCCCAGATTTCAGTGTAACTGTTAATTGGGGTACCCCAGCCGGCAGTTGACATGTGGTTGGAACACGTTATCCACCAGTGTATACGTTTGGACACGCTATCCATCCGCAAATGCGTCGAAACACCCCAGCCATTCGTGAATGTGTTGAAACGCCCCAACCATTCATGTATGCGTTGGAACGCCCCCAAACACCCATGTATTCTTTGGACACGCTATCCATCCATGAATATGTTGGTACTCCCCAGCATCCATGTATACGTTGTTACGCCCCATTTATCCACGAATGCGTTTGAACGCCCCAATCTTTCGTCAAGTGAACGCGTTTAAACGCCCCTACCGTCAGTGAATGCGTTTGAATGTCCCAACCGTCAGTGAATGCGTTTGAACGCCCCAACATTTCGTCAAGTGAACGCGTTTAAACGCCCCAACCGTCAGTGAATGCGTTTGAACGCCACAACATTTCGTCAAGTGAACGCGTTTAAACGCCCCAACCGTCAGTGAATGCGTTTGAACGCCCCAACCTATCGTCAAGTGAACGCGTTTAAACGCCCCAACCGTCAGTGAATGCGTTGGGACGCCCCAGCCATATGCGTTTTCTTTGGCATACCCCAAACATCCATGAATGCGGTTGAGACGCCCACGCTTCCGTGTGCGTTTATACTGAGTCGATAACTTTAAATATGCATACTCTACCTATTATGCCTATATGTCACTACCCCCACCCTCCCCCCGCCCCCATCACGACCACCATATCTCCCACTCGATCTGCTCTAGGCCTCATCAGAAATACAGCAACACATGTTTCCATACTTAAAAGTATTACAATTATGTGTTTTCTTCCATACGTTGACATGCGACCCACACACGACTACGCCCCTACCATCGAGACCGAATCAATATTGGTCTGTTCCATAGCTACCCGCTTTCAAAGTGTTTATTAGTTACGACAGATGAGCAGCATTCACGGGCGTATCGAGCTCAAACAAAAGGCTGAGAGCTCTCTACATTCAATAACTAAAGGTGAGCACATTTGAGGTACTGCCTCCGTGGATGAAGTGTCATCGACTTTACCTGTACTGGATCTCAGTTTTCCATAGGTGAGGGGATAAGTTCTATGGGAGATTGAGTGGTTTCGAGGTAAGACGTGGGTCTATGGTGCTGGTGGTCGCGGGTTCAAATCCCGATGGAGACAAGGATTTTTTCACGGGGACTTTCTGGTATTTTCCGAATCTCTGTGTAGTAGAGATCCGACGCCCGCGTGCAGTATCGGATACGTTTAAAAATCTCCCGGCAGTTGGAAATCGAAATGAATAGAATTAACGGTCGATGCCCTAGCAAAATGCAAAACTACGTTAAAAATCTACCCAATTTATTCCGCTATACACGCCAGTGCAACGGAATTAGTGCACTGTGCTGAGATTCTAGAAGAATGTGGAGAGGAACATATCACTTTTGAGTTAATCCGTAGCCGGCTTCAGATAGGCCGTTTGACTCACCGGAAAAAACCAATTTAAACCTCACAATCCAACACGGATTAAATAACGAAACTCATATCTTGCAAAGGTTTATAATCTATCCATGGTTCCCACAGAGAAATAAAACAAATTCACAGTACACAACACAAAAGTTACTGTTGAGAGTGATCCTTTCACAAAATTCTGCTCTGAAACCGACTACATATCCATCTAAAGTTCCCAAACACACTATTGTAGTTGACACAAGAAGATCCCGTTATTTAGTCAGCCGTGGAATGTGACGTTTCAAAAGGATTTCTCCGTGAGTCAAAAGACCTGTTTCTACAGTAGGCTGTGGTCAAACGATATGCAATGACGTTGATTCTTCGACTAGACTAAACTAAACTAAACTAAACTAAACTAAACTAAACTAAACTATTAGTTCTGTTAATTGACCTGATGTGAAGTGAAGGTCACTGTCAAGAGACAATGACAATATATGGACATTGAGGAAACAACTTGAGGATCTCGACTTTGTCGACAATTTGTCTCTTTTGTCCCATGCCCACTGCCAAAAGGTAAATAAGAAATGTATACTTAAAGAGAGGCTACTATAATTGGGTCTTTAAAATACACAGAGACAAAACACAGGTTTTAAAAATTATTAGAAATGTATCAATGATAGATGTCTCAATTCGACCAGTCTCTGGAGCGATTTTGTCCATATAGATGTTAAACAACAGAAGAGGAAGCACACACCCGTCTCACGCTGGAAGTGATTTCAAAAGCATCTGTGACACCATCAGTCGTTCTGACAACGTTAGTACTCGTACGAAACAGTGTTCTGACATTATCAAGAAGCTGGCCTTGTACACCATAATCTTCCAATATTTTCCAAAGTTTAATCCTGTCTACACTATGACACGTTTTTTTCCTGATCAATGATAGCAACACATAGATTTTCGTTGTATTCTATTGATCTTTCGCTTATTTGCCTTAAGGTGAACAAGGCGTCCGGGCAGCTCATACCTCGGTGGAATCCAAATTGAGCTCTGGATAGTTGAGGTTCAACAATAGGTATTATTCTATGTTCCAGAATTTTGATATTATGCCAAAATCTATATTAGATACCACGAAATGTGTTTTTTTAGCCAGTCAGTGGTGAATGCTTGGGAAGCATTGTCGCATGAAAAAGTAAAGGCAGGGTCAATTAATGCATTCAAGAACAAATTGGATACCAAAAGGTATTTCTAATCAATTGAGTGTGAAGGAAACTGGTTGTATTCAGTCTCTTCTAAACCAGTATAAGTTAAGTGAGGTTAAGTTAAGGACATTACCTCAGTGTCAGATACATTAAACTAACCAAGACCAATATCTGTCTTTCATGTAGCGTTAACTGGATACAGACTGCTTTTAAAGATGTGTGGAGAAAAGTGATCTCCGTAGTACTTAGGGACACGCAGATAACCCCTAGCGTAACACAACCGCCTGGAGAACCCCGTTCCACCTTCAGCAGCACGTGGTGTGAGGAAAGCTATTACAACCCGCCACTGGGAAACATGGACGATTCCAAAAGCTGTAAGAGCAAAGATCGGTTCACCTGAAACACATCGCTACAGAAGAGTTCTGAAAATCCCGTGGACAAAAAAAGAAACAAATAAATCCGGCAAGACCTGAATGTAGAGGAGAATTGGTTCCTAAATGACGTAATGACCCGAAAACTGAGGTTTGGACACGTCAAACGACACAACGGACTAGAGAGAATGGTTATTGGTCACTGGGAAGAGAGGCAGGGACCGACCAAGAAGACGATGGACCCAGGACATCAAGGAGATGCTGGATTTAACCTTGAAGCACGCCGGAAAACTGGCGAAAGATAAGAGTTTCTTACAGACAGGCTGTCATGAGACCGACGTTTCTGCACAGGACATGGATCATGATGATGATAATGGTGGTATATATTTACACAGGGCTTGACAAAAGCTCTGGACTGCTCTTCTGTGACGAGTAAAAATGTCTGCCTGACGAGGAAACAAAATTAGTTTTTAATCGTTAATTACGTTTCTAATCATGACTACATAATGACCGTCACACGATTATTAAAGATATTACGGTTCTAATAAATTGTACATACGGTAGTCTATGATAGTGAATCTAAATGGATCCTTACTCCCACAATATAAACCTAATAAAGCCAACGGTAAATGGTACCACGTTATTAAAACTACCAAAAATGTTCAAGGACACACACGCCATGCCTCAGTAAGTGGTGCATTTTAAAAACAAGAAAAAGCAGGCTAATACTGAGTAAGTAATACAATATATTTTAGTTTATATGCATTGTTCAGGTTAGGTCAGGTCAGGTCATCCCCTAACCGGTGATGTCGTTGGGGCACACATGAAGACATCCTCACAGCTCCACGCCATCCCTCTCTGTCAGATGCCGCTGCCTGTGCCTCTTCTGGTCGGAGACTGGTCCATTCTTTTATGTTGTCCTCCCATCTCTTTTTGGGCCGGCCTCTTCGTCGTCTGCCTTGCACCTTCCCGTGGAGGATTGTGTTTGCAAGACCACTTGATCTCGATATGTGACCGTACCAAGTGAGTTTCCTTCTTTTGAGTTGCCAAGAGATCTTCGAAAGGCCCTATTGTTGTTGTAATTCTATCTCGTATTTCCTCATTTGTGACTCGATCTTTGTAAGTGACGTTTACAATTCTTCGGAAACATCTCATTTCCAAGGCATGTGTTCTTCGGTGAAGATCAGCTGTAACTGTACATGTCTCACGGGCATAGAGGAATATTGACAGGACCAGTGTACGCATTAATCTGATTTTCGTGCATAGTGCTAACCGTTTATCTTGCCAGATTGTTACTGTGTGAACAATATATATATCTGGCAAAGATGGCGCCATAACTGACTGCGAGTCTACATTTCTCTACTGTTTTGGATCATTATTGATGCCGCCAGACAACAGATTTGCCTGGAATTCACACTAGTCGACGACTTACATTGTGTTCACTGAAACGTGGTGTTGTTTTCCGTCTGGACTTGTTATTTCGTTCTTTTTTGTGATTTCTTCCATCCGTTTATCCTGGTCTGGACGCCGGCTGAATAGCACTACGCTTATACCTGTGACGTATTTCACTGGTTAGTTCTGCCGGTTCACCTTCGCGAATTTGCCGTGTGGGAATTTTAGATGCTACTATGATGAGTTCAATAAACCTGGGGAGAGATGCCCCCAGACCCACTCACACGCTGAGTGTTGTCCATACGACCTCTTGTGGTTATCGAAAAGGCACGACAATCTGCGTTAGATGTCTTCCCAACTTTCTACCTTGCGGGTTACATGTTTACGGAAAGGCTTCGGTGGTAACCCTGAGGCAAAATCTGCATCCTATGCTATCTCCAGTGGCCTCGATGAATGTCTTGCCACTGGCAAAAGGTAGCTTAGGATCTGTGAGTGAGGTTGAGAAAAGGCGCAGTTTCTTCCTCACTTTAATCCAAATAACCGCGCAAGTCACCCACTTCAGCGGACACAGCAAGAGATACGACTGTCCACACGGCTGAACAAAGAGAGTGGTCTTCATCACTTGGGATGGAGAACTTTTATTATATATATATATAGATACGAGGTGTATATATGGTATGTTCACGTATGCAGATCAAATACTATTGCAAATAAGATTATGTACGGAAAGATGCAAGGCAGACGATGAAGAGCTCCTTTCAAAAAGAGGTGGGAAAAAAACAAAAAAGAATGGACCAATCTCCGACGAGGAGGCACAGGTAGCTACCGCTGACAGGAAGGGATGGCGTGAGGTTGTAAAGATGTCATCATGTGTGACGAGATGACCTGACCTGATAAATATATATGAGGTGTGTTCCAAAAGTATCCATCCATAATTTATTTTCTGCCGAATCAAATGATGCATGGGTGTTGTCCTTTGGCAGTGAGGTATAGGGGACCGGTATGCGCATACGTTAATTAGTTCCCGTCCGCAGATTACGGCAGCCGCTGGCAGTCAGCCTTTCAGTGTAGAGTGTAGTGAGCACCGTTCGGGTTTTCACTCACCACAAAAAGACGAAATGTCAAATTCATTTTAATCGTTATCTTTGACTCCCTTGGGGGTTAAGCATCACAAGTACGCACCACATGGTTAAAATATCACCACAGAGTAGAGCCTGGAGGTAATCCGTTGCCTTCGTGATACTGTTCGACGCAAATGACCGGGCCTGTGGACAGCGGTGTGATCCCCGTAGTAGTGATCGCCACGCAGATGAAACCAAGCATAGCCCAACCGCCTTGAGGACCACGATCCACTTTCATCAGCAACCTCGGGATGTGAGGAAAGCTACTACAACCCGTCACTTAACGTTCTTTTCAGGGCGCACATAAAAGTAAACTACCCATTGTGGGGATTAAACAACAACAATACATACACACAATTTATATGTATTTATATATATATATATATATATATATATATATATGTATAATAAATACATACATACAGCAAAGATATATATATATGAATGCGAGTACATACTGGTCTGTATACGAACAGCTGAGAGCAGCTTTTTATGGCATACACGCCATGGTGATCAGAGTAAAAGTTGTGTCGCGTTATAGAGATGAAAGCCAGCTGTGCTTGATTGAAAATAAATACACACACAAACATTACCGCGTCTCTCCCGTTGCATTCTTTGTTAAATAAAGTTGAAACTTGTTTGGGTATAACGCCCCCTTTCAGAGCCTGCTCAACAAATTTGTTACACATACGCTGAATAGAGGAGTTTTATAGCTCAATGCAATCGGTTAATACGCTTGATTCTCACGACAAAAGTGATGTTTCGACACGTTTCAGACAACCGGTTGTAAATTGGTACCTTGCTTAATGTTAGGGAAGTGATATAAAGAAGACAAGTTAACGTCTGTATACTGGTTTAGAAAACTCTGCAGGGTCTGTATTCAGTTTCATTTACATTCACCTGATATAAAATGCCTGTGTGCATCCAATCTATTTTGGAATGCATTAATTGACCCTGCCTCCACTATTTACGGTGGTAATGCATTCCAAGCTATCACCACTCTCTGACCAAAAGAAATATTTCTGGTACATAATGCGGACCTTTCTTTAGTTAATGTGTGGACGTCCCCACCTGTTTTCGTCAGCAACTGTATTTTGATTCTTAAAACTTATTATAGTCTAATTTATCCTTTCCGTTGTTTATCTCTTCAACCTGAATTAAATCACCTCTAATTCTTTTCGTTTCTAGACACTGTAGACTCAATTGTCTGAGTCTTTCTTCCTTACTTTACTTTGCAATCCCATTATCAGTTTTGTCCGTTCCTCTTTTTATCTTTTCCATAATATTTATATCCCATCTACGATAAGGGCTCCCCACCTGTACACAATATTCCAATCTAGATCTAACTAACGCTTCATACAGTTTCACTACCACTTCTATTATCCTAAGTTTACAATTGAATTTACCCATTTAACTGCTGCCTGGACTTGCTCACTCGCATTACCTGTATGATCTGTATTCACTCGCACGCTTAGTGATGTGCTCACTAGCTTTTGCGGTTATGGAAAAGGCACGAAATACAAAGTTAATGTCATCTCTCCATCGCTGCCTACCGACATATCAGTTTACAGAAAGGTATTCAGGAGTAAAACCTGAAAAAAAATCTTTATCATGTGATATCTCAAGTCATCTCGATAAAAATCTTGCCATTGGCCATAGGGTAGCTCAAGACCAGAGAGTGAGATAGACAAAAAGCGCAGTGTCTTCATCACTTTAATCCAAATCACCGCGCAAGTCACCCATTTCATCGGACACAGCAAGAGAAAAGTCTGTCCACACGGCTGAACAAAGATGGATAAACATCATGATATATTATAAACCTAAATTATTTTTCCTTTTCTATATTTTTTTAACATTGTTCTCTCCAATTCGGGAATTTTGTTCCGTATTTGATCTACTGACGTGGATGACTGTACATTTATCTACATTACACTCCATTTGCCAACTCTGCGACCATTCCTAAATTTGATTTACCACTTTGTGTATATGACGTGTCAGGCCAGCTCGCGAGAAAACTTAAGCTGATAACGTTTTAAACACGTAAAACCTGTCGGCCATATTTGATATAGTTCCACCGTTACACACATTTCAATGATAAACATTGTTCTACAGGCTTTTATTTAGCATGATATTGATTGCAGCATTTCGTTATTAGATTATGTTAGTCAGTGTCAGGTGAGACATACTGATTAGACTGTGTTAGTCAGTGTCAGGTGAGACATACTCATCAGGCTGTATTAGTCAGGGTCAGGTGAGACATACTGATCAGGTTATGTTAGTCAGGGCCAGGTGAGACATACTGACCAGACTATGTTAGTCAGGGTCAGGGGAGACATACTGATCAGGTTATGTTAGTCAGGGTCAGGCAAGACATACTGACCAGACTATGTTAGTCAGGGTTAGGCGAGACATACTGATCAGACTGTGTTAGTCAGGGCCAGGTGAGACATACTGATCAGGTTATGTTAGTCAAGGTCAGGTGAAACATACTGATCAGGTTATGTTAGTCAGGGTCAGGTGAGACATACTGATCAGGTTATGTTAATCAAGGTCAGATGAAACATGCTGATCAGACTATGTTAGTCTGGGTAAGGTGAGACATCCCTATCAGACTATGTTGAAAAATATTGTCAAAAATCCATGTTCGCTTCCTATTAGTTCTTCTTGTAAGCATCATGTTTCAATGGATATATTGGCTAATCAGGTCTAGATGGAGTCTGTAAACCATGTAATCTTGAGCTTACTGGAAGGCCTTGCATTGCACTACAGTCAGGAGAACACATGACCACAATCTCAAGAATTAATCGGAATGTTTTAAGAGAATCATTGAAACCCGTCAACGAAAACGTCACGATGAGTACATAACTCAATTTAGAGTGGCGTTAGCAACCACAACAACACCAACAACAACACCAACAACAACACCAACAACAACACCAACAACAACAACACAAACAACAACACAAACAACAACCCAAGCCACAAAAATCGATATCTCATTTTTAAGTCTCAGAAACTTCAACGCAGATTCAGTATCCCCTAATAATAATAATAACAATAATAACAATAATAATAATAATAATATCTATATATCTATGGTCTTTGCGCGCCAAACACTTTGTTGTTGTTGCTTAGATGTTTGCCTCACTAGTTTCTACTGGCGGAGGCGCGCCATTTTCAACACCAGACCGTAGTCCATTGGGCGATATCAGGATGCATAAACCAGTGCTTGGATGAATGTGTGCGTCTGTATGTACCTATGCTAGGTTTGTGCGGCCTCAGAGGCTAGCCCAACCAACGTGCAATGGACGGGCCTCACCATAAAGGCGCGTGTGAAAGTTGTGCAAGAGTGTGACTGTAGGACAGAGTCAAATAAAACAGAGTGAGGGAAGAGGAGAGAGAGAAGAGTTGCCCCCTGGGTGAAACCTCTTCTACTTCGCGCGCCAAACACGGCGCAGAAGGCAGAAACAAAAGATCTCCAGTTGGAACGGTGTCGCACCACTGTTTTTAGATTTTCTATGGTGCTGAGATCAATAGTTGAGCCATGGCCATCTGTAGAAGATGGCCAGGATTGAGCCTTCTCGGATGATTGTTCTTCTTAAGTGTTACCTTGGGTCTCCCTCTTTTCCGAACGATTCTTGGTGTCCGAGTGCTTGCAACGTAAGACGGTCACCTTGTTTTTTTCTGTTGTTGAATGTCCACAGTGAGTAAGTTTACTCTTTTGTACGCCCTGAAAAGGGAGTTAACTGGCGGGTTGTAGTAGCTTTCCTCACATCCCGAGTGTGCTGATAAAGGCGGACCGCGGTCCTACAGATGGTTATGCTATACTTGGCTACATTTGCATGACACTCACTACTGCAGGGATTACGTCGATGCACATATTATCAGCCTGATTGCATTGAAAACAGCCTGAGTCCAATGACCGCTGCATGGACAAGAGATATTGGTCTTGGACCGTGTATTGGGTCTGACCCTGACACGACGTCCTGGTCAGAATGCTGTGCCTAACCGGACTAACATCTCAGTTCCCATTTTACCGCGATATCTATAAATAGAGCTACCCAGGCGTCGCTTGAGAGATTCTTGGTCGGAATCACCCTTCGGAACCAACGTATACAAGGGCTCCACGATTCTGACATAAGACGATTGTCCCTGGTGAGGGATGCGGTAATCCATGCAGACAAGGCAAAACATAGATGAGCAGGTCACATGTTGCGACAAAACGATGGTCGATGGAGCACAGCGACAGCATTCTGGTATCCCTGAGGTAAGAAGAGACCGCGGTGAAGACCTCCAAGACGTTGGTCTGACTCCCATGTTGTACGCTGCAACATCCGAGATGCCTCTAGAGGAGTACTTATCAAGCACTAGACTTCCGTAGCCCAAGATATAGTCCGCTGTAGAAGAAGTTGGGACCAGCAGCTACGCTGAGGAAAGGGTAGTCAAGGACAAGATCAAGCTCCATAAATAACTGAATTTCCCATAAACCTTTCTTATCCACCAAAGTTTAACAAGTATCCTCATAATCATCATGTAGCGTGTCCTTCATGGAACGTCGCTCCCATTACAGTCTATCTGAAAGAAACTCGTTCCCTTTGTAGAACGTCACTACCATCACAGTCTGTCTGAAAGAAACTCGTTCCCTTTATAGAACGTCGCTTCCATCACAGTCTGTCTGAAAGAAACTCCTTCCCTTTGTAGAACGTGGCTCCCATCACAGTCTGTCTGAAAGAAACTCGTTCCCTTTATAGAACGTCGCTTCCATCACAGTCTGTCTGAAAGAAACTCGTTCCCTTTATAGAACGTCGCTTCCATCACAGTCTGTCTGAAAGAAACTCGTTCCCTTTATAGAACGTCGCTTCCATCACAGTCTGTCTGAAAGAAACTCGTTCCTTTGCCAAAACTCCAGCCTCCGCCACAGTCATACACAGGCAATCCTGGATATCTTGGTGACCTCGTCTTCCTGGTCTACCCCTTCCTCTTTTGCCTGGCACCATACCTTCCATCACTGTTCTCTCAAAACCGTTGTGTCTCTTGATGTGACCAAAGTATTTGCATTTTCTATCCAAAATGGAATTAATAAACCAGATCTCCTTTATGCTCAACTCTTGCCGAATGTCTACATTGGTTTTTTCTCTGTCCAGGGTATTCTGAGGATCTTTCTGTAACATTTTGACTCGAAGGATTCGATTCTTTGTCTAGAAGTTTTGGTAATCGTCCATGATTCACAGCCATAAGCTGCCACAGGAAAAACATAAGCTCTCAAGACTTTTACTTTAATCATTTTGTTGGTGCTGTGCCATAATTTCTTCAGGCTGTTCAGTCTCTGCATTGCCATAGCTAGTAAACTTCTGATTTCAAGTATAGCATGTTATTTTTTGATCCACGCTACTGGTTGCTGTCCCAAAATAACACAGATCTAGTCCTACAGTGGATTCCATCCCACAGTGAGATCATTGGAAAAGAGATGGCAGATGAGCACATAGAAAACACAAGTGACGGCACGCATTCTTGCCATCCACAGAGCTATACAGAATCAAATACATTTATCTAACGATCCATGATGACAGAATGGAGATGCCAACATAGGGAATACAAGGCAGAAAATGGCAGCATAGACAAACTTGTTAGAGATGGGCAGACAAGGATCTTCAGACTCAGAACGGGACATTGTAGACTCAAGACCCACCTCCGCAGAGTGGGTCTTAGAGACACCGCCATGTATGATTGCGCAGCACTCAAGCAAACACCAGAATACATCTTGCAGGGCTGCCGTACTTATAAACATGTACCATTAAATTTCCTGCAAGACTACCCTTCTTATACAGACCAGATAGATACAGTCTGGTCCGGGGAAGCGCCCATCCTCGAAAAGATGTTGGGGACCGGCAAAGTCCTGAAATGCAGTCTCTTGTGTGAACCTCACGGGGCTTGAAGCAAAGCATCGGTTGAGCAAAGAAAAAGAGGAAGACGGTGCACTCTATAGCTAAGTAAACATATGGTTTTACTCTCTCCTGACTTTTCTGTATTTATAGTTTGTGTTTGTCTGTTTGTTTGTCTACATAATAATAACTTGTATGTCAGTCTTTGACATGTTTACCTGTTTCATCATTGGTGTACATGCAGGTCACTTTAACATTTGCTGGGCAATGAAATTAGCGGATGCTTATTTCAGGAGAAATGTAAACTTTCTTTCTCTTGCCTTATCTCTCATACAATCTCTCTCTCTCTCTCTCTCTCTCTCTCTCTCTGTTTCACTTACATACATTATTCCAAATCCACTCTCTCTCCCTCGTACTCTCCTTAACTCATTTACGTAGAGCACATTAATATATATATATATATATATATATATATATACATCTACCTCTCTCTCTCTCTCTCTCTCACTCTCTCTCTCTCTCTCACACACACTTTCTCATTCTGTCTGATAACTCTCTCCCACATGGATGTGTTATCTACCGCACGCACGCACACTCTCACCCCATCAATTCCATAATATATATCTATCTCTCTAACACCTCCACGCACTCTCCCTCTCTCAATTCCATATTATCTCTCTCTCTATCACCTCCACGCACACTCTCGCATAATATATATCACTAAATCT
>JAVGWX010000025.1:15758532-15841032 GCA_036924085.1 Ariolimax columbianus | reverse complement strand
TGTATTTGTGTGTGTCTGTGTATGTGTGTCTGTGTGCATGTGTATGTGTCTGTATGTGTGTCTGTGTGTGTCTGTCTGTGTGTCTGTGTGTGTGTCTGTGTATGTGTGTGTCTGTGTGTGTGTCTGTGTATGTTTGTGTCTGTGTGTGTTTCTGTGTAAGTGTGTGTCTTTGTGTGTGTTTCTTTGTGTGTGTCTGTGTGTGTCTGTGTATTTGTGTGTGTCTGTGTATGTTTGTGTCTGTGTGTGTATGTGTATGTGTGTGTCTGTGTGTGTCTGTATGTATGTGTCTGTGTGTGTCTGTGTATGTGTGTGTGTGTGTCTGTTTGTGTGTGTCTGTGTATGTTTGTGTCTGTGTGTGTGTCTGTGTATGTGTGTGTCTGTGTGTGCCGATGATCATTCGTAGATCATAATTTAGATGTGTGTGAAGTGTAAGCCCGTAATGTGTGTGTGGATTTTGGATACAAGCATTTGTTTATAATTTTGTAAGTATCACCTTTAATTTGTATTGCTTTGACATTGACCTGTGACATGATGTCTCCTTATTGCTTTGACATTGACCTGTGACATGATGTCTCCTTAATGCTTTGACATTGAACTGTGACATGATGTCTCCTTAATGCTTTGACATTGACCTGTGACATGATGTCTCCTTACTGCTTTGACATTGACCTGTGACATGATGTCTCCTTAATGCTTTGACATTGACCTGTGACATGATGTCTCCTTAATGCTTTGACATTGACCTGTGACATGATGTCTCCTTATTGCTTTGACATTGACCTGTGACATGATGTCTCCTTATTGCTTTGACATTGACCTGTGACATGATGTCTCCTTATTGCTTTGACATTTACCTGTGACATGATGTCATCTTATTGCTTTGACATTGACCTGTGACATGATGTCTCCTTATTGCTTTGACATTAACCTGTTACATGATGTCTCCTTATTGCTTTGCCATTGACCTGTGACATGATGTCATCATATTGCTTTGACATTGACGTGTGACATGATGTCATCATATTGCTTTGACATTGACCTGTGACATGATGTCTCCTTATTCAGCTATGTGGACAGGCATTGCTATTGCTGTGTCCAGTGAAATATGTGACGTGCTATAATTAAAACGGATTAAAACGAGGATATCAACCGCTATTTTTGTCAACCACACTCTCTCGTCCTGAGCTACCTTTGGCCAGTGTCAAGACATTATTGAGAGATCTGGATTCAGCACATGATGCAGATTTGTCATAGAGCTTACTCCCGAAGCGTTGCCTGTAAACAGGTTTCCCGGAAGGGAAGCGCAGGTAGATGAGATCTATCGTTGTGTGCTGTGTCATTTCCATAACCGCAAGAGGTCGTAGGGGTATCGTTCCCGGGCCGTGTTCTCGTCCATTATAGTCGTGTCTAAATTTCAGTTTAACTAAAACCGACGTTGTCTGCAGCTATAACACAAGTCCCCAACCTCGTAAAGTTCAGCCATATGAACTATACCTTTAGACACACGTTTTAGCGTAGTGCTAATTTATAAAGACTAAGCCGAGGCCAGGAAAACCGGAAGGAAGAAATACCACCAAAAAAAACGAACGAATTAATCAGTCCAAATGGAAAACACTGACACGTTACGGTGACCACAAGTGTAAGTTGTGGACGAGTGTAACTTCCAAGCAAATTTGAGGCATCGCGTCATCAATAATGAACTAAAACACCAGAGCAATGTTGAACTCGCAGACGGTATGGCGCCATCTTTGAAGCTCTGTTGAATTGTGCCATGAAGCGATGTGGGTAGCTTAAGGTTTCATTCTTGAGTAATGTGTTTTTAGTTTAAAGTTTTAAGCCAAAGTTAGTGTGTCTCTGTGGCGAAGTGGTCAAGTTGTTTGCCTAGTGTTCAGAGGGTCGGGGTTCGATTTCGAGCTGCAACGGACGGTACATTGTGTCAATTTTTTTTCCGGAGATCCCTGGTTCATCGCTGAAGCTACGGAGTTTGTGCTTTGTGCGATGCTCTCGACAGATGGGGCACCCATCTGCCGAGAGAGACCGAGCTAAAATGGGGAAAGCCCAAGTTTTTATGGGATTTATCTCATGTCATATATCTATTATCTGGGGTCTGCTATCAGAAACACTCTCTCGCTCGAGAAGAAGATAGACTTCAGGCTTGACAGGGCCAGTAACGTCATTGCCCGCCTGGCGAAGAGAGTCTGGGAGAACACTGCGCTGTCTCACTACACCAAGGTCCGGGTATATCAGACCTTCTTTCTTGGCACTCTCATGTATGGAAGCGAGACGTGGCACTCTCGTGTATGGAAGTGAGACTTGGCACTCTCATGTATGGAATCGAGACTTGGCACTCTCATGTATGGAAGTGAGACTTGGCACTCTCGTGTATGGAAGTGAGACTTGGCACTCTCATGTATGGAATCGAGACTTGGCACTCTCGTGTATGGAAGCGAGACTTGGCCCTCTCATGTATGGAAGCGAGACTTGGCCCTCTCATGTATGGAAGCGAGACTTGGCACTCTCGTGTATGGAAGCGAGACTTCGCACTCTCATGTATGGAAGCGAGACTTGGCACTCTCTTGTATGGAAGCGAGACTTGGCACTCTCGTGTATGGAAGCGAGACTTGGCACTCTCATGTATGGAAACGAGACTTGGAGCACTTACACTAAACAGGAATGGCGGCTCAACACCTTTCACATGGGGTGTCTACGGCGTATATGGGGGATTGGGTGGCAAGAGAGAGTGTCACATAATCTTGTCTTACTGAGAGCAAACACTCACATCATGTACTCGAGGCTGAGCCAGCGACGTCTACGGTGGTTGGAACATGTTTATCGCATGGGAGATGAGAGGCTGCCAAAGGATATCATTTATGGACAGCTAGCCATTGGTGATAGAAGAAGCAGCCGTCCCATACTGCGGTTCATAGAAGTATGCAAGAGGGTCATGAAGTCATGCGACATCCCATCAGAGGGATGGAAACAAAAATTGCTCAGATTCAAGCTTTCTGGAGATAGTCAGTTAGGGGGAGCATAGTTACTGTTGACGCTTGTAGTGGTCTTCTGGCTGCAGAGAAATGAGAAAGACCGAAGAGATCAAGGAACAGCCAGGCAAGCCAGCCTCCTCAGTATGGTTGTACGATCTGTGGCAGGGACTGTCGCTCGCGGATCGGCCTTTACACCCATAGCAGACGGTGTCGAAATACAGAAGACAGAACTGGACAAAATTTACAAGGCGCCACTCTCATTGTCTATAGAGACTCAAACGCCTGTGATACGCTCCAGTCTACTAAGATATAAGTGTGCACTGTGACTACAGTTTGGCAAGGCCGCTGTGAGAAGGCATGGTGCCTCTTACAGGGCCTTTTAATAAAGATGTGTGTATGGCAACATCATATAGGACTACCAATTAAAGCGTTTCTCAACATGTTTATATTTGAAAAGCTTTTAAATCTCTTCATTTGATTTGTGGGGACGGCGTGGGCTAGTGGTTAAGTGTCACGGCTCATAATCCGAAGGTGCTGGGTTCAATCCCTATCACAGCACCGGCCGTTAACCTGGGGAAGCAAACGCATAGAAAATGTGAGAGGAAGCAGGCCCTTACATAAAATAAATGGTGAAGTCGGATGCACTGGGCCGACCGGTGCAAAATAAAGATCACAGTGCAACGAACACCGCCTTGGACAATCGATAAATAAGGCGGACAAAAAATTATAAAAGAAAAATTATTTGTGTTTGATTAGTTTTAATTAATCTATTTAATATTTTATTTTAACAGAAAAAATTGATCCTGAATTGCATATGCGCCGAGGAAGGCATCGTTTAACTTAGCTAGGCAGGCTCTCGCGTGGAATCCTCAAAGCAAAGAGAACTGAGAGCTGTTGTTATTGAATGCCCACAATCAGTAGATTTGTTTTTTTGGTGCGCCCTGAAAAGGACGTTAAATGGTAGTTTATTGTAGTCTTTCTGGCACCCAAATCGTACTGATGAAGGTGGGCCGGGGTCCTCTGGGCGGTTGTTCCACGTTTGGCTTTATTTGTGTGTTTCTAAGTACAACGGGGATCACGTCGATCCCTCACCTCGTAACCAAGGCTTTCATGAAACACAGCCCGTCTCCAGGGAGGGCTACTGGCAAATCGATGGCCAGTATGTTTTGCCTGACCCTGACTAACATGTCTGATTAGTATGTTTTGCCTGAACCTGACTAACATGTCTGATCAGTATGTTTTGCCTGACATTGACTAACATGTCTGATCAGTATGTTTTGCCAGACCCTGACTAACATGTCTGATCAGTATGTTTTGCCTGACCCTGACTAACATATCTGATCAGTATGTTTTGCTTGATCTTGACTAACATGTCTGTACAGTATGTTTTGCCTGACCCTGACTAACATGTCTGATCAGTATGTTTTGTCTGACCCTGACTAACATATCTCATCAGTATGTTTTGCTTGACCAGAAATTAGTCTTCCTCCACAGAGAAAGATGGAGCAGAAGATACCGTTTTAAATCGACAGAAAATATGCAAGTACGAGTGAGTTACTGAATCTGGACAGACACAAAAGAAAATCTTCGTTACGACCACACTGTCTTCGTCTTGTGCAAGATAAAGCGAAAATACCTAACAAGCTATAAAAGAGGCAAAAACAATGGCCTTCTCTGCACGAAGCAGATACAGTAAAAGGAAACTAAGAATAAATGGTTACACCTTGGAGATGCAGAAATACATATATACGTGTTGTCTTCCAATTCAAAGACGTTTTGTTTGATTAAATGTTTGCCTTTCTTGACTACTGGTAGATTGCATGCCCACTGTCCACGTCAGATGGAAGTCATTTAGGCAATACCAGGACGTATTGGCCAGTTTATGGATTCGTGTGTGAATCTGTCTGTAATGTTTTCTACTATGTCAGTTTTGCAGTACAGCAGATATGCCAATCCGAAGATGCCCTTGTCCATCATGTCTTTAAACAGAACATTTTGGATGGATATCGACCCCTTTTACCATGCTTCCGCGTCGGAAGTCCCAGATGCAACTCCTGGCTGGGTCAAATCATAGTGATATCATCATCATTGTGTGCAGCCTGAAACACTGTCATTTCTTGTGTTAAAATAATTCTAGCGAGACCGGTCCTTATCGTCAAAGCG
Organism: Ariolimax columbianus; assembly: GCA_036924085.1. Taxonomy (NCBI): domain Eukaryota; kingdom Metazoa; phylum Mollusca; class Gastropoda; order Stylommatophora; family Arionidae; genus Ariolimax; species Ariolimax columbianus. Next base: position 15,835,885 of record JAVGWX010000025.1, on the reverse strand, counting down.
AACTACCTGCCTACAGAGGTCATGACGTGCAGGACATATTAGTCTCTGAGTAAAACTCAGACCTAAATCGTTTTCTTCATTTTGCTTAGCTCGTTTTTTAAACACATAATCTCAATATTTCGAGGAACCATAGCGGTTTATGTGGGAACACCAGTGTTCCACGCAGCACTGTTTGGGAAACCCTGACATGTCTAACTCTCTTCTTCTTCTTCTTCTTCTTCTCGTTCTTCTTCTTCTTCTTCTTCTTCGTTTATCCTCAAATCAAGGTTCCGGTTTCTCTTGCATCCTCAGATCGAGGTTGCGGTTTCTATTACATCCTCAGATTAAGGTTCTGGTTTCTCTTACATCCTCAGATCAAGGTTCCGGTTTCTCTTACATCCTCAGATCAAGGTTCCGGTTTCTCTTACATCCTCAGATTGAGGTTCCGGTTTCTCTTACATCCTCAGATTAAGCTTCCGGTTTCTCTTACATCCTCAGATAAAGGTCCCGGTTTCTCTTACATCCTCAGATCGAGGTTCCGGTTTCTCTTACATCCTCAGATCAAGGTACCGGCTTCTCTTGCAAAGGACACCGTTGTTTGTAAGGCTGTTTCGTCTCCATACAGCTTTTGTCTCATATCTGTCTCACGAGGCCAGTATTGTTCTCTCTTTTCCTGCGTGAGCGTGCAGCTTTGTAGAATGTGTTCCACGGTCATGGTATGCTCCCCACATGGGCACCTGTCATCTGTCCCAATCCTCATTTTGTTGTAAAAATGACCCTTGAGTCTGTTATGCCCAGTTCTCAGTCTGAAGATGATGACTTGCTCTTCTCTAGTTAAGTTATATGTCTTACAAAGGATTATAGTAACCAATTGTAGGCACTATTTGCGCGCGCTAAACTCGAGGCTTGTCAAATGTATGCGGGATGTCAACTTTCATAGAAACGTAGGGCGCTGCTGGGTTTTTTTTTCCGTCGGTGGGTACGGACAGATAGTGGGCGATTTAATCGTGACTAAAAGCCGTTAACACCTGTTGTTGCAGCGTAGTGTACTAGCTAGGCTGTTATTTTACTCCAGATGAAAGTAGAGTAGTAGAAGTGTTAGTAGTATCTGTAGTAGTAGTACTAGTAGTAGTAGTAGTAGTAGTAGTAGTAGTAGTATTAATAGTAGGAGTTGTACTATTAGAAATAGTAGTAGCAGTATTAATGGGAGCAGTAGTAGTAGTTGTAGTAGTATTAGTAGTGATTTTAGTAGTTGCAGTAGTTGTAGTAGTATTAGTAGTAGTATTAATAGTAGTAGTATTAGTAGTGATTTTAGTAGTTGCAGTAGTTGTAGTAGTATTAGTAGTAGTATTAATAGTAGTAGTATTAGTAGTGATTTTAGTAGTTGTAGTAGTATTAGTAGTAGTATTAATAGTAGTAGTATTAGTAGTGATTTTAGTAGTTGCAGTAGTTGTAGTAGTATTAGTAGTGATTTTAGTAGTTGCAGTAGTTGTAGTAGTATTAGTAGTAGTATTAATAGTAGTAGTATTAGTAGTGATTTTAGTAGTTGCAGTAGTTGTAGTAGTAGTAGTAGTAGTAGTAGTAGTAGTAGTAGTAGTAGTAGTAGTAGTCTCAGCTGCCCATTGCCAAAGAAGATATCGACAGTATCCCATGTGTGTGAAGGCGAGGTCAGGTACGAGTTTGCATGTGATTCTGTATTGCTATTCTGGTTCTGCCCACCTTAAGCATACGAGGGGTATCCGTGGACAGTTTTGGTAGCCAGGACAGCCTCCGTAGCGACCATTTACGTTTTTCACTTCTAATTAGGTTGCTAAGATTTTCAGTTCAACGAGAGGAGCACCTTGTGTCATTGAAGAGTCCAGTCTGAGCGGTTCGAAGTCAAGCAACTCCCAAGAGGAAACTTCAATATAGTCGTCTTTCATTGTGTGTTGATGATTATTTTTGTAGTCTACTCTGTTGTAAGTAGAAAAAGGTTAATCCCTCATTCTCGACCACTACCTGGTTGATGGTTGTGTTATTATTGTTGTTGTTGTTGTTGTTATTATTGTAAATGAGTAGGTGCGAGATTGTTGAAAGACCAACAAAAATTACATTTGATGGCGGGTTGTTGTAGCTTTTAACCCATTCCGAGCGCGCCAATGACGGTGGACCGGGGTCCTCCTTGCGTTTGTGCAAAGCTTGATTTCATCAGTGTGTCACACACTACTACAGGGATCAGATCGATCCCCACCTCCTTATTATTCAGACGTAGGGCTGCCGATAAGGCAAAGTGGGGGTCTTGGGAATTATGTTTTGCCTGACCCTGACTAACATGTCTGACCAGTATGTTTTGCCTGACTCCGACTAACATGTCTGATCAGTATGTTGTGCCTGACCCCGACTAACATGTCTGATCAGTATGTTTTGCCTGACTCCGACTAACATGTCTGATCAGTATGTTGTGCCTGACCCCGACTAACATGTCTGATCAGTATGTTGTGCCTGACCCCGACTAACATGTCTGATCAGTATGTTGTGCCTGACCCTGACTAACATGTCTGACCAGTGTGTTGTGCCTGACCCTGATTAACATGTCTGACCAGTGTGTTGTGCCTGACCCTGACTAACATGTCTGACCCTGACTAACATGCCTGACCCCGACTAACATGCCTGACCCTGACTAACATGCCTGACCCTGACTAACATGTCTGACCAGTATGTTTTGCCTGACCCTGACTAACATGTCTGACCCTGACTAACATGTCTGACCCTGACTAACATGTCTGACCCTGACTAACATGTCTGACCCTGACTAACATGTCTGACCCTGACTAACATGTCTGACCCTGACTAACATGTCTGATCAGTATGTTTTGCACGACCGGTCTTCCACCCTACGACTGTCTGGTAAATGTGATTACCGTCTCCCGTTACTATCTTTGCCACTTTTTAAAATTGTTAGGTATTTGATTTTTCCTCTTTGCTTCTGAAGAAGACCATGTATTTTTTTGTGGCTATCCAAATGCAGTATCTCAGTCATACATGCACATTTTTTGGTCGATTTAATAATTGTTTTTGTAGTCCTGTTGTGACCTGTCAGCCTTCCTCATTGTTTAGACACCCGAGCATTAGTTTGGCAACAAAGCAACAGCTGATTAACAGTATATTTATGCCCGACTCTGTGCTACCAGTGCCAAACATCGCTTCTGACCAGGACACGTGAGAGAAGAATTTCGACTTGTGAAATGAAGTGTTTGAGGAAAGTCATCGGTGTTACCAGGAGAGACAGAATGCGGAATGACGGTATTCGAAGTATGGTCGGGACTACAGTTTGTGTCGAATATATGTACAGACAGAAAATAAGTTGGTTTGGTCATCTCATGAGAATGCACCCTCATCAACTTCCACTGATGGCTTACAACGTTGTTAGATCTGGCTACAGGGCAAGAGGACGGACGCGAGGCAGGTGGATAGATGCCATTAGAGTGATTGTGCAGAGACACAGCCTCAAATTGACCGACACAACAATTTTGGCGCAGGATAAACGACTTAAGCTCCCCACGACGCTCAACTGCAAAAGTGGAAATAAAACTACTTAAACTTCATCTTTCTTAATGACGTTGAATAGATAGATACCATGCTTACCTTAAAATTATCAAATACCCATTTTCAACTCGGTTCACCAGAGCGTATCGCATATTTTCTCTATCCATGCAAGAACACCGGTATCCAGGCTGGTGTAGCAATAATATAATCAATTACACGTTAACCTCCTGTCGGCTGGGACATCCTTAATTCATGCCGTTAATTCATATAATGCCCAACTCCAACCGGCGAACCTGTGTTTAGCTAACGATAACGGACAGATTGCGTACATTCTGTCTTTATTCCAGTACATGTCAAGCGTTTCATTCGAAAGAGGGAATGCGCCCGAAATTAATAAAATGAATAAAATCTAGCAATTTTCGTAAAATGTATTAGCATTACAATATTGTGGAGAGTTCGGTTTTTTTCGAATGAATTATGCTCAAGTGGGTGACGGAGATTATAAATGGTGGAGAGGAGAGGAGAGGGGGTGCGTTCGAGTCTCATGGGAGAAAGAGAAGATGAAGGATGAAAAGGTTATGGAAGTTCTTTAGAAAACTGGAGGAGGTAGGGGATTTGGGGTTTAGGAGTTTGGGGGAATACGTTATGTTATGTTATGTAAGCAGAGTTAACATAACTGCGCCTCAGGCAGATGCATAGGTATGCTAGTTGTCTTAAAAAAACACAAAAGAAATAATGAAATGAGAGATGACATAAATTCTTTCACAGGCCAACACGAACCACTTCTTTCATTAGTGGAACCTTGAAAACTAACATGGTTTGGACATGCCACTTGGCGTGGCTCCATTTTATAACTGATATTGCAGGGAACACTTGAATGGGGAGGGAAGCGAGGTGGACAAAGAAAGCCATGGGTTGATAGGAGCAAATAATGGATAGAACATGAATTTTCCACACTCGTTCGCGGGGCCGAGGGTAGAGAACTTTGAAGAACATTTGGTGTTGAAGTTTCTACCGTGTCACTAATTGTTTAAGACAGTGGTTCTCAGAATGTGTCCCGTGGATGGTTCACAGGGTGTTATATTTTCACTGAAGTGACACTTACCGTGTTGGTCTTAGAATCCCTTGTGTTGATTTGATGATAGGAAGGACATATAACACATTTAGCCGAGTTCTGATAAAAGTAAAATGATTTCCTAAAATATTTGACCGTATACTTGGAAACGAGAAACCAGATGAGCTCACAAAAGTCACAAGAGGTGGCATGCAGACTCGTCATCCACCAAGCTATAGAGAATCAAATACACTCTTCAAACAATCTATGAGAACGAAATGGAGAGACCAGCAAAAATAACACAAGACATAAGATAAAAGCATAGACAAAACTTGCCAGAGATGGGCAGACAAAGATCTTCAGACTGAGAACGGGACATTGCAGACGCAAGGCACACCTCCACGGAATAGGTCTCGGCGACACTACCACGTGCGATTGTGGAGCACCCAATCAAACACCAGGACATGTCCTGCAGGACTGTCCTACTTATAAAGACAAAAGAGTATAGCCTCGGAAGCGATCATGTTTGAAAAGCTGTGGGAGATCGGTGAAGACCTGACAGTCTCTTTCATGAACCTCACCGGGCTAGAAGCATAGCATCAGTTGATCGAAGAAGAAGAATACGAAGATAAAGAAGAAGAAGAAGAAGAGAATAAGACGAAGAAGAAGAAGAAGAAGAAGAAGAAGAAGAAGAAAAAGATGAAAAAGAAGTAGAAAAAGAAAAAGAAGACGAAGAAGAAGAGGAGGAAGAAGAAGAAGAAGAAGAAGAAGAAGAAGAAGAAGACGAAGAACAAGAATAAGAAGTAGAAAAAGAATAAGACAACGGTTTTAAGAAACTCAGTCGTTGACACATTTTTCTGCGGTCGCCAAGTCTCGAAGATCAAAAGCGTAATGTAGCTAAGTCTTTGGTATCGGTTACGTGAAAGGGAGGCAGATGGTCGGTCCTTTGTGTTAAGGATGACGATGAAAGTTAGCACACAGCAGAGTGCATCAATGTGAGTTCAGTGGGTGGATTGTTCTAATTCTAGCTAGTTATTTATTGAACTTTCACGGTATTTGGGTGTTTGTATATAAATGGCCAACCCTGAGGTGAATATTCCACATCCGATGGCAAGATCGTGTCACTGACATCGAGGTTCTCTCGAGGGCTAACATGCCCACCACCCATGCACTGCTAGAAAAAGCACGACTAGGATGGGCCGGACACCTCGTCTGCATGTCAGACGAGCGGCTCCCAAAGAGGCTTCTCTACGGTGAGCTGAGAAAGGGATGGCGCGAGAGAGGGCGCCCAGAGAAACGTTTTAAAGACGGTCTGAAATACTCACTGAAAAGTTGCCGGATAGACATCGACACCTGGGAATGACTTGCGTAAAACAAATCTGACTGGAGAAGCGCAGTCAAATCGGGTGTAGCTGCCGGCGAAGACAACCGTGTTGTGAAAATCCAGAGCAGACACGAGATCCAGAAATCCCGAACAGCGGGAACACCATCACCTTCTACAAACCTCGTGTGCCCGATATGTAGCAGATGTTTTCGTGCCCGCATTGGCCTGTTCAGCCACATGAGCACCCACACCCAACAGGGAAATCTGTGACAAGGATGATGTCGGCTCCATAGACAACGATGGACAGCTATTTATAATATAAATGGCTTCCTATACGATCTCTGAAGCAGTGTAACTCAGTGGTGAGTGTCCTGGCTTCGTATCTGATGGGTCCTAGTTTCATTCCCCAGTTGAAGCGGATATTTTTATTTAGACAGTTCCCGGGTCGACCCAGCTTCAAATAGGTACCGGTCCAGTCCGGGAAGTAAAAGTGGCTAGGGAGAGGAGATGGCTACCGCCCTCATATAGCGGAGCGTTTGAAATGTGAGATCGCTAACATCTCCAACCCCTACCGCAGTAATGCGATGGGTTACTTTACTTTTATGCGATCCCCATATATTGTGGGGACGGCGTGAGCTAGTGGTTAAGTGACATGGCTCACAAGCCGAAGGTGCTGGGTTCGATCCACATCACAGAACCGGCCGTTACCCCAAGGAAGCAAACCGTTAGAAAATGCAGGAGGAAGCAGACCATTACATAAAATGCATGCCGAAGTCGAATGCACTGGGCCGACAGGCGCAAAATAAAAACCACAGTGGAACGCACACTGCCTCAGGAAATAGAGAAATAAAACGAAAGTTACCACAAAAAAAAATTACTGTTGTACGAGGCGTGACAATAAAGAGCACGTGCACCCACAATCTAGTTGCGTTTGTATGAAGAAGCGAAATTGTGGTACATGCAAGACGACATTTATTTGGATTTTGGGTGTACATCGACACATGTCAACGGAGAAAAGAGACCACAGTCTGTAATGTATATCAACGTTTTGGCACCGGAGTGCATGGCTTGAAGTAACCTAAAATGGCACTTAGAAAACTGTTATGGGTACAAGGTAGGTACATATCGCAACTAATGTACCAGAAATATAAATAATTAAAACAGCAAATATCTTCTTTTTCTCAGCATGTCAGAAGCAAGCATTGCTTTGCTAGCGCCATACAAAGTTTCCAGGACGACCAACGAGGAGGTCAGGTAAGGGTCTTGGCCAGTATATTTCTCCTGACCCTGGCTAACATTCTCTGATCAGTGTGTTTTGTCTGACCAAACGTTAGCCTCATCGTCCCGTCAGGTGAGTGTCTTGACCAGTATATGTCTCCTGACCTGGCTAATATTCTCTGATCAGTGTGTTTTGTCTGACCAAACGTTAGCCTCATCGTCCCGTCAGGTGAGTGTCTTGACCAGTATATGTCTCCTGACCTGGCTAACATTCTCTGATCAGTGTGTTTTGTCTGACCAAACGTTAGCCTCATCGTCCCATCGATAAAGGTAAATATTTGTAAATATTTATATAGTCAGTATGTGGTGAATGCTTGTAATGCATTGCCACAGGAAATAATAGAAGCAGGGTCAATTAATCCATTTCAGAACAGAGTGGATGAGCATAGTTATTTTTATATCAAGAAAAGGGGACAACGTGGGCTAGTGGTTAAGTGACACGGTTCACAACTAGAAAGTGCTGGGTTCGATCCCCATCACAGCACCGGCCATTACCACAGGGAAGCAGACCCTTACACAAAATGGATGCCGAAGTCGGATACACTGGGCCGACAGGCGCAAAATAAAAACCACAGTGCAACACACACACCTTGTGGAATAGATAAATAAGGCGAACGCAAAAACAAACAAAAATATATTTTTAAAATGAAAACAAAATACCGGTTTGAATACAAACTGCAGATTCTTCTAAACCAGTGAAAGGACGTTAAGTTCAGTTCAGAAAATAAACACATAAGGATCATAACTTAACTTAACTTAACTTAACGTCTTTATACTGATTTAGAAGACCCTGCAGAGTCTGTATACAACCAGTTACATTTACATCACCTTGCTCTAAGATATGCGCATCCAGTTTTTTTTAAATGCATTAACTGTCCCTGCCTCCACTACCTCCCCTGGCAATGCATTCCAAGCAGACACCACTCTCTGGCTAAAAAAAATATTTTCTAATATCTAACCTGGACCTCTCTTTAGTCAGCTTGTAGCTATGCCCTCGTGTTATTGTAGGTGGCTGTATTTTAAAAAAAACTTATAAACCTGTATTAAGTCACCACGAATTCTTCTCTCTTCGAGACACTGAAGCCGGTTTTTCTGAGTCTTTCCTCATAACTGTAATTCTGGAATCCCACTATCATCTTTGTGGCTCTTTTTTGTATTCTTTCTAGCATGTTTATGTTTCCTCTATGATAAGGACTCCACACCTGTACACAGTACTCCAATCTAGGTCTAACTAAAGCTTTATACAGTTTGACGATCACTTCCTCGCTCCTATGTTTAATATTTTTTTTTAATCATACCTAACATTGCATTTGCCTTTTTCACTGCTACCTTAACTTGCTCACTCACCTTTCCTGTATGATCTATTATAATCCCTAGGTCCCTTTCCTTATCTATCTTTCTAATATTGTTTTCTCCCATTCTGTAATTATGTTCCATATTGGATCTACCCATGTGGAGGACTGTACATTTATCTACATTAAACTCCATTTGCTAGCTAGCTTACAGACCATTCTTGAATTTTATCTAAATCCGACATCAATATATCCACTTCTGCTTTAGACGAGACACTACTGCATAGTTTTGTGTCATCAGCAAATTTTGCAATCATGGATCTCATATCAATGTCCAAATCATTTATATATATCAAGAACAAAATCGGTCCCAAGACCGAGCCCTGTGGCACACCACTTTTCACTTCACTCCACTCAGAGTACTCCTTATTTATGCCCACCCTCTGCCTTATTCCCGTTAACCAATTTTCAATCCATTTGGCAACTTCCCCACCTATTCCATGTGATTTTGACTTTCGAAATAATCTTTGATGAGGTACTCTATCAAAGGCCTTTGTAAAGTCTAGATAAAAAACATCCACTGGCTCCCCTTTATCTATGATTTTAGTAACCTCCTCCATGAATTCTAATAGATTTGTTAAGCATGATCTCCCTTTAGTAAACCCATGCTGACTATTTCTAATTAGATTACATTTGTCTAAATGCATTACAATGTTTTCTTTGATTATTGACTCTAACAATTTACAGACTATGCTCGTTAAACTCACTGGACTATAATTTGCTGGATCTGATTTTTTGCCTTTTTTGAATAAGGGGATCACTCCTGCATCTGTCCAATCCCGTGGAACAATCCCTTTTGTAAGTGATTGAGAACATAATATAGCCAATGGTTTTGCTAGTTGGTCTCTAATTTCATACAGCAATTTTGGATGAATACCATCTTGACCTGGACATTTATTCACTTTCAACCCCTCCAATTTTTAAAAACCATTTCCTCTGTAATACAGATTGAACTTAATCCCGCTGTATCCATGTCTCTTTGAAAAATATATATAGGCTCTGGGATCTCTGAAGACTGTGCCAAAGTACTGATTGAGCAGATTAGCTGCCTCCCTATTCTCACTTATTATTTTCCCTGTACTGTCTATGAGAGGGCCTACTTTGTCTTTCGTTCTTTGTTTATTTCTAACATAAGAGAATAAGCTTTTACTGTCAGTCTTGATCCTCTGAGCAAGTTTTTTTTCAAAGTCTATTTTTGCTGTTTTATTCGCTTTCTGAGATATGATCTGTGTGTCCAAATATTTTACATATGTTTCTTTTGATTTACCTGCCTCTATATATTTTTTCCATGCTTTATTTTTTGCTCTTCTACATTTCACTACAAATCTAGTTATCCACGTTTTACGCTTTGGGTTTACCTCCCTACATGGAACACATTCCTCTTTTAGCGTTTCTAGAACTGTTTTAAAACTTTCCCACTCCTGTTTAACATCTGTTCCTACAACAATATCTTTCCAGATTATGTGGTTCGCTGCCTCTTTCATCCTCTTAACATCTGCCTTAGAGTAGTCGTATGTTCGCGTGTTTATGTTTACTTCTTTCCCTGCAATAAGATCCCAACGGATGATTTGATGGTCACTTGAGCCAAACAGTTCCCCAATGGTAACGTTTTCAATCATTACTAGGTCGAGTATGTTTTTACCTCTGGTGGCTGCTTCTACATGTTGAATTAAAAAATTGTCAGTTATGCACTTAACAAAAGGTTTTGACTCTACAAGTGCTTCTGCAGTATCCCATTTTATTTCTGGATAGTTGAAATCTCCCATTAGTAATAATTTCTCTTCACTTGCCTTTGCTATGCTACTAATCAGCTCCTCATCTTCCTCTTTTTGACTTGATGGACATCTATAGCATACTCCAATCACTGTTTTTTCACCCCCACTTTCTATTTCTTCCCATACACTTTCATTTTTGTTACCACATGATAAATAATCTTTGATCGTTATATTAACAGAATTTATACAGTGTAATAAAACGCCACCTCCCTTAGTCTTGTCTCCAATTATCATATCTTTCCTTAACATTGTATATCCTTCAATTTCAAGTTCACTATCTGCAATCTCCTCATATGTCCATGATTCTGTTAACCCTATTATATCTGGTTTTTCTTCTTCTACATAGAGTTCCAATTCTTCTCTTTTATTTACTATGCTTCTCACATTTGCATCATGCCCACGAACACCGAACACCTGGGTAGAAAAGAACATTAGGACATAGCATGAATGCATTTGACAATGTAATATAAAGATTAACACAATAAAGAAGGACAATGAAAATCAATGGAACAGAGGGAATACTAAATATTCAGGCGGAAAGCACATAACTTACAGGTCAAATAATTGAACACTTTAGTAGCGTGTTCTCACAAGATGGAAGGATAGATAGAGAGGTGGAATCAAGAATAAGAAACGAAAATACGGTGTCTTTTTATGTCTCAACATTATTAGGACACATATACATCCGAGTGGAGACAAAAACAGTTGATTAAAAGTATTTATATACAAATTTTCTGCTTCCAGAGTTAGGCATGGACTTTCACGAAGAGAAAAGAAAGACAAATCATGATATGGGGACTGAGGTGTTGAGAACGTGGTCTGAGTCAGAAAGTTGGACAGAGTACAAAACGAAGTAATCAAACAGAAGTTGGGTGCAAAACTGAGCAGGGATTACATGGAAAGGCAGGCACATGTGGTTCGGACACATGGCAAGAACACAACCAAATCTTTCTGCTGTGCGTATCTACAAAACCACACAAACGGGTTTCCGAGCAATAGGAAGACCAAGAAAAAGATGGTTAGACGGTGTAAATAAGAAACTGAAGAAATACTAATCAACAACAGCATTGAATGCACATATAACACACGAACAAACCTAACCCTCCACACAACATCTATCGACACATCTAACACGAAAGGAAACTACACCACACAACATCTATCGACACATCTTTCACGAAAGGAAACTTCACCTCTACACAACATCTATCGACACATCTAACACGAAAGAAAACTACACCACACAACATCTATCGACACATCTAACACGAAAGAAAACTACACCACAAAACATCTATCGACACATCTAACACGAAAGAAAACTACACCACACAACATCTATCGACACATCTAACACGAAAGAAAACTACACCACAAAACATCTATCGACACATCTAACACGAAAGAAAACTACCCCACACAACATCTATCGACACATCTAACACGAAAGAAAACTACACCACACAACATCTATCGACACATCTAACACGAAAGAAAACTACACCACACAACATCTATCGACACATCTAACACGAAAGAAAACTGCACCACACAACATCTATCGAAACATCTAACACGAAAGAAAACTACACCACACAACATCTATCGACACATCTAACACGAAAGAAAACTACACCACACAACATCTATCGACACATCTAACACGAAAGAAAACTACACCACACAACATCTATCGACACATCTAACACGAAAGAAAACTACACCACACAACATCTATCGACACATCTAACACGAAATAAAACTACACCACACATCATCTATCGACACATCTAACACGAAAGAAAACTACACCACACAACATCTATCGACACATCTAACACGAAAGAAAACTACACCACACAACATCTATCGACACATCTAACACGAAAGAAAACTACACCACACAACATCTACCGACACTTCTAACACACGAACAGACCTACCCTCCCACACAACATCTATCGACACATCTAACACACGAACAAATCTACCCCTCCACACAACATCTACCGACACTTCTAACACACGAACAAACCTACCCTTCCACACAACATCTAACATCGCAAGTGGATAGAAGCAGAATATAAACTTAAATGTTCGATCAATACAAGTCAAGAAGATACTTCTGCCTTCATTCTGTTAAGTGTAAGCAAATCGTAAACAATAAACACATCCAAACCCTGCAGCGGATCGCTTAGAAACGCAGACAATGAAGTGAATAACACATTTGAAACAGAAAATTGAAGCTTTTGTAATGCGGATATATAGATGAATGGGGCGCATTTCGCCAAGAGAAGTCTTGAAGAGATTGTTTGGGGGGAAGTTAATTATTGTACGGGCGCGGAATCAGAGTAAGAACGTTAACATATGTTGGACATATAAAAAGAGAAATAAGAGATGATGGAATATGAGCAAAGAGAATGAGAAAGTTCTACGTGGGAGAGAGAAAGTCAAGAAGGATCAAGATGCTGAGCAGAGCATGAGCTGCAGTAGTCACCGACCCATAGCCGATTGCTAGCGTCAGTTCAAGCGAACCAGAGCTGACAAGACCCTTCTACACCTCCACGCGGTGATCCTGGATAACAGGCTGCGACAGGGCAGACTGGCTAAGGAGAAGGGATCGAAGAGGGGAGGTTAACCAGTAATAAAAAAATGCATGCTGAAGTCGGTTGTGTCGGACTGAAAGATGCAAATATCGTAGTCAAGCTGTAAACTACGACATATCGCATACCGTTCTCTAGACAACATCCTGCTACTTGCAAAGTCCTTTTCGGGGCTTGGTAGCGAGAGATTGAGAAAGAACAAAAGAAAAAGAAGAAGAAGAAGAAGACGAAGATTAAATAGATGAAGAAAAAGAAGAAAAAAAAGAAGAAGAAGAGAGCCGAGGAATGGTTAGATTGCACCATGAAGATAAGAGGCACCTGCAGTGTAGAATGTTGGATGCTCTAGTCTGATCTGATCATCCCAGACAATAGGTATATTCTACTTGTGACCACCATTATCTATCATCTATATCTCTGACCACTAAAATCAACTGAAGGAGGACATTGATCCAGTCTGTGTACCTGTATGCTACGGGAACATGGACATATGGACGTGAAAAACGTGAATTAGTACATCTACTTGGACAAATAAATTACTAGCTCCCATGGCATGCATAAAGAGATCTCACAAAGGAAAGCAGTAAGGTGGTTCCGCCTTAACTGCTTCAAAAGCGTACTCCAACAGATGATAAAACAACAAAGCGAGAGCTCACACGACCTCACAGACAATGATTGACATGTTTCGTAGAAAGGTGGTCTGACGTTAAATCAGGATATTGTCACAAGATTATGGTTGTGGAAATCAGACAGACAGATCGTCCGTGTTACATACAGCAGAGTGGTGTTATAGGGGAGAAGAAAAAGAGGTCGAGAATGAAGAAGAAGGAGAAGGAAAAGAAAAAGAAAACAACGTAGTTTGTAAAATAAAAAAGACAATGAAGACGTACAAGAACAAAAATAATAATAACAATAAGGGATCAAGACGCTGAGCAGCGCATAAACTGCAGCGGTCAGCGACCCATAGCTGACTGCAAGCGTCAGGTTCAGCGACCCATAGCTGACTGCAAGCGTCAGGTTCAGCGACCCATAGCTGACTGCAAGCGTCAGGTTCAGCGACCCATAACTGACTGCAAGCGTCAGGTTCAGCGAACCAGAGCTGACTGCAAGCGTCAGGTTCAGCGACCCATAGCTGACTGCAAGCGTCAGGTTCAGCGAACCAGAGCTGACTGCAAGCGTCAGGTTCAGCGAACCAGAGCTGACTGCAAGCGTCAGGTTCAGCGAACCAGAGCTGCCTAGACCCTTCTACACCTCCACGCGGTGATCCTGGATAACAGGCTGCTGCAGGGCAGACTGGCTAAGGAGAAGGGATCGAAGAGAGGGAGGGCGACCCGGTACTCAAAAATGCTTGCTGAATTCGGATGTGTTGGACCGAAAGGTGCAAATATCGCAGTCAAGCTGTAAACCATGGTATAACGCATTCTTTTCTCTTGACTACTTTCTGCTACTTGCAAAGCTTTTTCAGGGCTTAGTAGTGGGAGATTCGGAACGAACAAAGAAGAAGAAGAAGAAAATAACAATTTAAAAAATAATATAATAAAATAATAATTACAATAGTAATAATAATAATACAAATAAGAAGAAGAAGAAGAAGAAGAAGAAGAAGAAGAAGAAGAAGAAGAGGCAGAAGCAAAACGCCAGACTGTCCATTCCAAAATTGATGTAAGGCTGCGAGGTGGGGAACCTATGAACAAGTGACATGGCGCTATTCAACCTACTCAAATAGCGTATGAACGTAGAACACTGCCACTTTCACTAAGAGACCAAATCATCAACACAGCCATCGAGAATAAAACCTACTTCAATGGCGTCGTAGGTACAGCGTTGCTAAGAAAGTACAGGTGGACAGGTGATGTGGTACGCATGCCTGACAATAGATGGACACGTCAAGTGACGTCATGGTAGCCCTACACATATAATCGTTGCCCCGGACGTCAACTAATGAGATGGAGAGATGGCCTTCGACCAGACCTTGGTCCGGCATGGTACTCAAAGACATATGACTGAGATGGAGAGATAGCCTTCGACAAGATCTTGGTCCGGCATGGTACTCAGACAAAGGACAGAGATGGAGAGATATCCTTCGACTAGATCTTGGCCCGGCATGGTACTCAAAGGACAGAGATGGAGAGATGGTCTTCGACTAGACCTTGGTCCGACATGGTACTCAAAGACAAAAGACAGAGATGAGTTTAGACGACATTTGGAAACCTGGCATAGGGCACAAAATGGGCCTGAATGACCACCAGGTTTACAGTAATACATTAGTGGAGCGGAAAATCCAGTCCATGAAGATGAGTTGTTTCAGAAATATGATTATTGAGGTCAAGTCATGGATGTGCGTAATACTGTCCGAGTATCTATCGGGTCGTATCTAGACCTCCTTTCGGTTGTTAAATCACGGCAGATCTGCTTACACGGCATGGAAGGCGTTCTCAAAGTTTTCCTCATGGGCTAATGCGTGATGAAGATCCTGGCTAGAGAAGTAGGGTCGCCCAAAGCATCTCTGGAAAGATGATATTCGCAAGAGGACTGGCGTGACATTAATTGAGACCATAACGCTCGCATGGGATAGAGTACGATGGGGATTGGCAGGACATTATGTACTGAGATCTGATGTCGCTACAAACACATAAGTTACGAAGCAGGCGAGAGAGAGAGCGGGTAGGGGGCAGGGGGGGGGGGCGGTAGACGAGACGAAACACTCAATAATTCATTTAATATAATTGTTGGACAGCTTATAGTTATCATTCTTTTTTTTCTTCTTCTGCTTCTTCTTTTTCTTCTTCTTCTTTTTCTTCTTCTTCATCTTCATCTTCATCTTCTTTTCTTCTTCTTCTTCATCATTATCATTTACTTCTTTCTCTTCTTCTTCATCGGTGTTGTCATGAAAAAGACTGACTTCGTTCGTTAGTTTACAGCGAAGCTGTGATATCTGCTCCTCTTTGCCTGGCACACGCGATTTCAGCTGGATTTTGTGAATACTGATAAATATATATATATATATATATATATATATAAATATATATATATATATATATATATATATATGTATATATAGATAGATAGATAGATAGATAGTTGGATAGATAGATAGATAGATAGATAAATAGATAGATGGATGAATGGATTGATGGATGGATGGGTGGGTTGCTGGCGGGGCGGGGGGGGGGGGTTGCTTTTAGTGGATGGATGATAGATGGATAGTTAGATAGATAAAGAGATACATATATATAGTTAGATCGATTGATAGATAGATAGATAGATAGATAGGTATATATATATATATATATATGATAGTTGTCCATCACAAGTGATGAAGACCACTCTCTTTGTTCAGCCGTGTGGACAGTCGTATTACTTGCTGTGTTCGCTGAAATGGGTGACTTGCGCGGTGATTTGGATGAAAGTGAGGAAGAAACTGCGCCTTTTGTCAACCTCACTCACAGAGCCTAAGCTACCTTTTGCCAGTGGCAAGACATTCATCGAGACGACTGGAGATAGCATAGGATGCAGATTTTGGCTCAGGGTTACCACCGAAGCCTTTCCGTAAACATGTAACCCGCAGGGTAGAAAGGTGCGAAGGCATCTAACGCAGTTTGTCGTGCCTTTTCGATAACCACAAGAGGTCGTATGGACAACACTCAGCGTGTGAGTGACTCTGGCATCTCTCCACAGCTGTATTCAGCTCATCATAGTAGCATCTAAAATTACCACACGCCATATTCGTGAAGGTGAACTGGCAGAACTAACCCGTGAAATACGACACAGGTATAAGCGTAGCGCCATTGAGACGGCGTCCAGACCAAGAAAGACGGATTGAAGAAATCACAAAAAAAGAACGAAATAACAAGTCCAGACGGAAAACAACTCCACGTTTCCGTGACCACAAGTGTAAGTCGTCGACTAGTGTGAATTCCAGGCAAATCCGTGGTCTGGCAGCATCCATAATGATCCAAAACAGTAGAGAAATGTAGACTCGCAGCCAGTTATGGCGCCATCTATATATATATTTATAGATAGATAAATAGATAGATAGATAGATAGATAGATAGATAGATAGATAGATAAATAGATAGAAAGATAGATAGATAGATAGATAGATAGATAGATAGATAGATGTATGAATGGATGGATGGATAAATGGGTGGGTTGCTGGGGAAGGGGTTGCTTTTAGTGGATTAATGATAGATGGATAGTTAGATAGATAAATATATAAATATATATATAGATAGATCGATGGATAGATAGATAGATAGATAGGTAGATATATATATATATAAATATATATATATAGATAGATATATAAATAGAAAGATATATAGATAGATAGATAGATAGATAGATAGATAGATAGATAGATAGATAGATAGATAGATAGATAGATAGATAGATAGATAGATAGATAGATAGACAGATAGATAGATAGATAGATAGATAGTTAGATAGATAGATTGATGGATAGATAGATTTATAGATAGATAGATAGATAGATAGATAGATAGATAGATAGATAGATAGATAGATAGATAGATAGATAGATAGATAGATAGATAGGTAGACAGATAGGTAGATAGACAGATAGATAATTAGGTAGACACATAGATAGATACATAAAATGGACTAGAGCACGGCCATCAAGAGATGCCCAACACATCACAATGAGTGACGTCCGTACAACCTCTTTCGGTTCTGGGAAAAGTGAGACGCACAACGATAGATGACATCCCTTCCTTGCAGGATACCTGTTTATGTGAAAGGCTTCGGGAGTAAACCCTTATAAAAAATCTGCATTATGTGCAGTCTCAAGTCGTCTCGATAATGTCTTGCCACTGGCATAATGTGGCTCAGGATGAGAGATTGAGGTGGACAAACGGTAAAGCTTGTTCCTCACTTTAATCAAAATCATCGCACGTCCACCCATTTCAGCGAACATAGCAAAAATAAATATTGTCCACACCGCTAAACAAAGCGAATGGTCTTCATCACATGATGGACGAACATCTGTGATTATTAGTATTCAAAATCGCCCGTCATTACTATGGTATCGGTTGTTTTTAACTATTTGTGACCTATTTAATGACTTTCCCTCGTACTTTTAGCAGATTACAGAAGGTTAACCAGGTACACTGAGTGAAAGATCAGCGTTTACCAACCTTTGTGCTCTTGCGGACCCGTGAAAATACAAGAAATATTATTATACCGGGGCAAATAGGAAACATTTTTCATGGGCTAATGACAAAGAGGAACAATTTTTCACAGGACCGCCAAGATGACAACAACAAAAAATATAATCCCGTTAGTTATTTAGCATTTTGAGTATTAGTTGTCAAAAATCGAATATTATAAAATAGAAAGGCTACAGCTATTTAAAATTATAAGAGTACGAGCTGGAAATACGAGGCGTGTTCACGTGAAACCTGACCAAACTGCAACAAGTGAACATACGTACGATGAGCATAATGACGTCACTGCTGGTGTAAACAGCACATACAAACTGTCAAGTTTGCAAAATTGAATTATTCTTCGACTCATAGTTTACTCGGCTGGCCGTTGAAAACATGGCGGGTGTGATACGGAATCCGTCCAGAGTTGATCAGCGAGCAGTGATTCGATTTCTAAGAGCTGAAGGATGTCGACCAGTTGACATTCATCGCAAAATGCAGGCAGTGTATGCTGACCCGAATTGCTGCAGCAATTTTAGCGATGGCAGCTTTTGACTCAACAACATGCGACTGAGCTGGTCTTAGAAGATTTTTCGTTAACTCTCGTCCTTCTTTAAACATCGTTGTCCAGTTCTTCACTGTTGTCTTCAACACACTTTTGTCACCATACACTGCCTGAATTCTACGACGAATGTCAACTGGTCGACATCCTTTAGCTGTTAGAAACTGAATCACTGCTCGCTGATCCACTCCGGACGTATTCGGTATCACACCCGCCATGTTTTCAAGGGTCTGCTGAGGAAACTGAGTCAAAGGATAATTAAATTTTGCAAACTTGACGGTTGGTATATGCTGTTGACACCAAAATTGACGTCATCACGCGTATCGTACGTATGTTCACTTGTTCCAGTTTGTCCATTTTCATTTGAACATAGATAAAGATTCAGCAGGAATTTATGTCCTTGACGGGCCGTCATGAAAATTCTACAGACCCGCAGCGAACCGTGGACAGGTGGTTGGGAGAACCTGCGGGAGAGAACATTTCAAAGTTACACGAAGCTCGCTCAACAAAACACGATTTACCATGACATATCTGTCACGTGATGTGTATGCTAATAACTCTGGCGACATGTTGGCCTTGAAATGACTCACCCCAAGTTTGTGTCATTCACCTGTCTCCATTTTATAAATATGTTAAAGCCATTGACGGGTTTGACGAAAATCAAACAAGAAATGAAATAAATGATTGAGATGTGTAGGATTAGAATGCGTTTGGGTCAGCCATTTCTTTCTGTTTTTATGATTACCTGTATATGTCATGCCTCATTGCAGTGGTACGAGGTTGAAAGAACAGTACCACTGAAACCTGCACGCGCAAGCCGCTGTTGTTGTTATTTAATGATCCCAATGACATTTTTGCTTTTTTGGACGCCCTTTTATTTGCGTTCGCCTTATATCTACATTCCTCAAGGCGGAGTGCGTTGCACTGTGGCTTTTATTTTGCGCCTGTTGAACCATTCCATCCAACTTCAGCATTCATTTTATGTAAGGGTCTACTTCCTCCTGCATTTTCTAAGGGTTGCTTCCCTGGGGTAGCGGCCATGCTGTGATGGGGATCGAACACAGCACCTTCCGTTTGTGGGCCGTGTCACTTATAACCATTAGCCTACGCGTTCACCTTTTGTGCCCTGAAAAGGGCATTAAGTGGTGAATTGTAGCAGCTTTGCTCACATCTCGAAGGTTCTGATGAAGGTAGATCGCATGCCCTCCAGGTGGTTGTGTTATGGTTGGCTTCATCTCCGTGGTGCATAGTACTACACAGATCTCGTCAGTCGGGCTGCCTAGAAAACAGCCTGTTTCCAGGGAATTTCTAAATGGAAGGAAGATTGTGGGCTTTGTCAGTTTAATGTATCAGACACTGACCTGATATCCTGGTCACCATGGTGTGCCTGACCGTGACCTTATATCCTGGTCAGAATGTTGTGCCTGACTGAACTAGTGTTTCAGTTCCCCAAACGAACATGCTGAGTAACGCATGGGTTGCACCTGTCAACGGTCCATAGCTCGCGTCAGGACGAGCGAACCAGAGCTGTTGAGACTCTTCTACACCTCAACACGTGATCATAGATAACAGAGCAGACTGGCTAAGTAGAAGGGATCGAAGAGGGAAGGACAACCTGGTATTTCAGAATGTCTGCTGAAGTCGGATGTGCTTCACCGATGGGTGCAAATATGGCAGCCAAGATGTAAACTACGACACAACACATTTCGTTCTCTGGACTACATTCCGCTACTTGCAAAGCCCCTTTCAAAGCTTGGTAGCGGGATATTCAGAACGAAGAAGAAGAAGAAAAAGAAGAAGAAAAAGACGTTACCCATACATGCATGCTGTTGAATGCAACTGCAACATGATGGCCATATGGCTAAGTACAGGTGCATGCATTACCATGGCAGGGGCTACTACCAAAGATGAAGTATTAGGTCAGGTCAGGTCAGGTCATCTCGTAACCGGTTGGGTCGTTGGGGCACACATGAAAACATTCTCACAACCCCCACCACCCTTTTCTGTCAGCGGCCGCTGCCTGTGCTTCTTCTGGTCGGAGATTGGTCCATTCTTTTATGTTGCCCTCCCAGATCTTTTTGGGTCGGCCTTTTCGCCATCTGCCTTGCACCTTTCCGTGGATGATCGTATTTGCAAGACCATTTGATCTCGATATGTGACCGTACCAAGCTAGTTTCCTTCTTTTGAAAGTTGCCAAGAGGCCTTCAAAAGGCCCTATTGCTGTTGTAATTCTATCTCGTATTTCCTCATTTGTAACTCGATCTTTGTACATGACGTTTAAAAGTCTACGAAAAGATCTCATCTACAAGGCCTGTATCCTTCGCTGAAGGGCAGCTGTAACTGGCCATGTCACACACGCATTACAAGTATTATAGACTTTCTTATAATAGGTCACATGTTTTTTATGTGTTCCTTGGCTGGCTGAAACTTCTTCCAAAACTTTACACCAGGTACTCATTTACAGCTAGATCGAGTGAGGGTTCTGATAAGGGGAGTTGAGTCCCGCAGCTTTGCCGTGAAAAGAGTGCTTAACTACAATTCTAATCATAGATTACAAAAACATTGCAGCAACAACGGGCTCAGGAAATACGTGGATTGAACATCATGCAATAATAACAATAGATGGTGGTCACTATGCTTCAGATGGAGCCCACACACAGTATAAATGTGCCAAGTCCTGTAACTGTATGTTGTGTGGTAAGGAAATATAGCAATATTGAATGTGACATGTTCCACGACTGTGTATATTTAAGTCCTAATGTAAAACAAATGAATGTGACGTGTTTCCCGTTTGTGTATTGGGGCCCTAATGTAGCATTACTGAATGTGACGTGTCTCCCGTTTGTGTATTGGGGCCCTAATGTAGCATTACTGAATGTGACGTGTCTACCGTTTGTGTATTGGAGCCCTAATGCAGCATTACTGAATGTGCCGTGTCTCCTGTTTGTGTATTGGGGCCCTAATGTAGCACTACTAAATGTGACGTGTCTCCCGTTTGTGTATTGGGGCCCTAATGTAGCATTACTGAATGTGATGTGTCTCCCGTTTGTGTATTGGGGCCCTAAAGTAGCACTACTAAATGTGACGTGTCTCCCGTTTCTGTATTGGGGCCCTAAAGTAGCACTACTAAATGTGACGTGTCTCCCGTTTGTGTATTGGGGCCCTAAAGTAGCACTACTAAATGTGACGTGTCTCCCGTTTGTGTATTGGGGCCCTAATGTAGCATTACTGAATGTGACGATGTGTCCCGTTTGTGTATCATGTAATGCACTATTGTATCACTTCAGAAGATGACATGTTCCAGAGCTACGTGCAATGTAGCAACAAAGTAACACTAACGAATGTGACATTTCCCACATTTGTGTAAAGTGGAGCACCAATGTAGAACTACTGAATGTGATATGTCACAGAACTGAGTGTAGGGTAGTTCTAATGTAGCACTAATGAATGTGACATGTCCCAGAGCCCCGTGTAGTGGAATACTACTTTAGCGTCAATGAATGTGACATGTCCCACATTTGTGTAAAGTGTCATTTTCGTTGTCTTCATATTCTGAAACTAGATTAGTATCAACCTTCTTCGTCTTCTTCTTCATCTTCTTCTTCTTCTTCTTCTTCTTCTTCTTCTTCTTCTTCTTCTTCTTCTTCTTCCTCTTCTTCTTATTTGTATTATTATTATTAGTATTGTTATTATTATTATTGCTCTTGTACGTCTTCATTTTCTTTTTCATTTGACAAACTACGTTGTTTTCTTTTTTCTTTTTCTTCTCCTTCTTCTTCATTCTCTACCTCTTGCAGCTTGACTGCGATATTTGCACCTTTCGGTCCAACACATCCGAATTCAGCAAGCATTTTTGAGTACCGGGTCGCCCTCCCTCTTCGATCCCTTCTCCTTAGCCAGTCTGCCCTGCAGCAGCCTGTTATCCAGGATCACCGCGTGGAGGTGTAGAAGGGTCTAGGCAGCTCTGGTTCGCTGAACCTGACGCTTGCAGTCAGCTCTGGTTCGCTGAACCTGACGCTTGCAGTCAGCTCTGGTTCGCTGAACCTGACGCTTGCAGTCAGCTCTGGTTCGCTGAACCTGACGCTTGCAGTCAGCTATGGGTCGCTGAACCTGACGCTTGCAGTCAGCTCTGGTTCGCTGAACCTGACGCTTGCAGTCAGTTATGGGTCGCTGAACCTGACGCTTGCAGTCAGCTATGGGTCGCTGAACCTGACGCTTGCAGTCAGCTATGGGTCGCTGACCGCTGCAGTTTATGCGCTGCTCAGCGTCTTGATCCCTTATTGTTATTATTATTTTTGTTCTTGTACGTCTTCATTATCTTTTTTATTTTACAAACTACGTTGTTTTCTTTTTCTTTTCACAAACTACGTTGTTTTCTTTTTCTTTTCCTTCTCCTTCTTCTTCATTCTCGACCTCTTTTTCTTCTCCCCTATAACACCACTCTGCTGTATGTAACACGGACGATCAGTCTGTCTGACTTCCACAACCATAATCTTGTGACAATAGCCTGATTTAACGTCAGACCACCTTTCTACGTAACATGTCAAGCATTGTCTGCGATGTTGTGTGTTTTTTTGTGTGTGTCGGGTTCTATTCATTATTTCTGAGCTGCATCTCCCAGAATAACTACACGTCCTATTCCCTCTCAGGTAATTAAAGTATCAATCAAAACCTTTTCAGCTCCCTACAGAGTACAGGATTCCATCAAATACACAGCACTTTATCCAGCACCCAACCACTAATCCCAGATGTATCTAGTGACTTGATATCGTAGACCATGATGGCGACATCAACAGACGGTCTTGTCTTGATGATGTAACTTATTTAGGTTATAGTGAGGAAGAGTGAAGTCGTTTGGTCCTTTGACAAGAATGCACTATGAGCAGCATGCAGATAAATCCTACTACGTGAAGGCATCAGGTCCTCTAGCAAGAGCTTGGTCACGACGACGTTGGATACTTCTTCTTCTTCTTCTTCTTCTTCTTCGTACGCTGTCGGACGTCAACCTTCATTTTTTCGAAAAAAGGAGCGGTCATCCTGAGGCTGTCGACACTGCCGTAGAGCTTGTCTAGTGTTGCCACTGGTGATGGCCACATCTGCTCTCTCTGATCCTCGTATGTCGGGCAGTCTTGCAGCAAGTGTTCAGCGGTCATTTTCCCGGTACCACACGGGCATTCGTCAGTGCCACCTATCTTCAGTTTATTGAATAGATGGTACATCCGTCTGTTGTGGCCTGTGCGGAGTCTAAAGACCACGACCTGCTCTCTTCTGTTCAACTGGTAATAGGCATCGTTTTTGGTGTAGCCAGTATGTTCTGTTTCCCATTTGGTCATTTATCTAGCTCTTATAAGCCTTTTTGACGTAGGTCACACTAGGGTCTGGTTGTGGTAGTCTTGCACCTTCTTTTGCCAGTCTGTCTGCCTCCTCGTTGCCTTGGATATTACAGTGGGATCCATTTCTTTTTGGAGCGGACTGCTGGCATAGTTGACAGAGTACTGCTCTTAAATCATTAAGTTCAGTATTTTTCTGGCTTTTTAGTGCTGTTACAACGGCCAGGGCATCTTTAAACAGGACTATATGTCTTTCATTTCTTTTGCCTGTCACCATTTCTTCTACTGCAGCCCTCAGTACCTCTGCCTCCGCTCTGAAATTGCTTGAGTATTTTCCAGTTGCCACTGACATGTTATTTTTCTACCGTTTGGTAGGCTCAGGAATACCCCTGCCCCTCCTTTCTGTGTTGTGTTTGTTACAGAACCGTCGGTGTATGCATGGGTCCAGTCCATGCTTGGGTAGTTTTTCGTTATGTAGCTCAGGGTAATGTCTCTTCTTTCTTTTTTTGTCTGGCTGTTCTTGTTTCCAATACCTGGTATACTTTCTACCACCTCTGGAAATATATGCTGCCTCCAGATAGATTTGCGTACAGTAGAGATGGGCTTTGGTGTTTAAATACGTTTGTAGGGTTTTCGCTCATCTTTTCTTCGGCTATTTCCGCAAAGTTTATCCGCTTTAGTTTCCCATTTCCAAAATTGTTTAGTCTCTGATGCTTTGGATACAAGGAATCAAGGAAAACACTCAGGAAGTTCAACATGTCTACTGCACAAGCCTCTCTATCGCTAACCGGAAGCCTACGTATGCCCCTTTTCTGTGACGTAGCAATGCACGAGCTGTGAAAAAGGGAAAAGCAAAGCCCACCGTCCATCGTAGAGGTAGATGGCATGATTTATTTTGCTAGCGCTAATTTTAGTAAAAATTAACTGGGCTACTTTTTTATCCTCACTCTTTCGTCTTGAGCCGCCCGACTCCAGTGGCAAAATCAAGGACAGGACAACTAGGGGGCGACTACGAGATGCAGGGGACTCGGAATCAAACACCCGTGAAAAAGAAGGCGGAGTCCGGAGTTGAACCCACACCACCTCCTGATCATGAGACCAACGGCTTAACCACTTCGCCACGGAATCCCAAAGAGCTGTAGGACAGAATAATAAGAAAAAGTGAGGGAGTGGCTACGCTGGTCACCAACCTTAATCTCTGGTCCCAAACTACCTTGGACTACGAGCAAGATTTAAGTCAAGACGACTGGAGGTAATATAGGATGCAGGAACTCTGGTCTCTTCACCTTTGAAACCGGGGGTTGCTTGAAACATACGGGGCTCGAACCCATGCTACTTCCATTCATCGCTTTAAGAGGCGAATGCCTTACCTCTCCACCACAGCGACCCCTCAACAGCTGCATCTACGTATTCCCGGTTTCCGTTATGTTTAACTGGAGTTCTCTTCTCCGTGTGTCCGTAGATAAACCACTACTTCTTCTGCCTTGTGGAATCCAGAACAGAGAATGTCTTAACTTATCTTATCTTCATTATACTTCATTATTTTAATTATACTGGTTAATGTTGTCTTTATAGTAAGCGTTAGTATAATTAATGGGATCTTTATACCTTTTGTCAGTATAATTAATGTAGTTTTAATGACATTAGTAGCATCAAAGGAATCTGTATAATGGGTGTTAGTAAAATAAATTCTCTTTACAACAGGGTTTCTATAATTAGTGTGGTCCCTATAGGACAGGTCAGTAAAATAATCACCGACAGTAGTGTAGCTACTATTGAACAAACTTTAACCGCAGTATAATGTAGATGAACCTCTGCTATACTGACTACATTATTTTTACTAACGTTGCTAAAAGGATCACATTATTTATGAGCTAACTTTGCTATAAAAACCATTAATTATACTAACCTTGCTATAAAAACCATTAATTATACTAACCTTTTATAAAAACCATTAATTATACTAACCTTTTATAAAAACCATTAATTATACTAACCTTTTATAAAAACCATTAATTATACTAACCTTTTATAAAAACCATTAATTATACTAACCTTTTATAAAAACCATTAATTATACTAACCTTTTATAAAAACCATTAATTATACTAACCTTGCTATAAAAACCATTAATTATACTAACCTTGCTATAAAAACCATTAATTATACTAACCTTTTATAAAAACCATTAATTAAACTAACCTTTTATAAAAACCATTAATTATACTAACCTTTTATAAAAACCATTAATTATACTAACCTTTTATAAAAACCATTAATTATACTAACCTTTTATAAAAACCATTAATTATACTAACCTTTTATAAAAACCATTAATTATACTAACCTTTTATAAAAACCATTAATTATACTAACCTTTTATAAAAACCATTAATTATACTAACCTTTTATAAAAACCATTAATTATACTAACCTTTTATAAAAACCATTAATTATACTAACCTTTTATAAAAACCATTAATTATACTAACCTTTTATAAAAACCATTAATTATACTAACCTTTTATAAAAACCATTAATTATACTAACCTTTTATAAAAACCATTAATTATACTAACCTTTTATAAAAACCATTAATTATACTAACCTTTTATAAAAACCATTAATTATACTAACCTTTTATAAAAACCATTAATTATACTAACCTTTTATAAAAACCATTAATTATACTAACCTTTTATAAAAAACCATTAATTATACTAACCTTTTATAAAAACCATTAATTATATTAACCTTGCTATAAAACACCATTAATTATACTAACTTTGCTATAAAAACCATTAATTATACTAATCTTACTATAAAAACCATTAATTATAATAACCTTGCTATAAAAACCATTAATTAAACTAATCTTACTATAAAACCATTAATTATACTAACATTGCTATAAAACCATTAATTATACTAATCTTACTATAAAAACCATTAATTATTCTAATCTTACTATAAAAACCATTACTTATACTCTTTGCTATAAAAACCATTAATTATACTAATCTTACTATAAAAACCATTAATTATACTAACCTTGCTATACTGACTTTTAATTAAACTAGTCTTGCCATAATGACCACTAATTTTAGTAACACCTACTATAAAGACCGCATTAATACAAACCTTGCTATAAGGACCACATTAATTATTCCAACCTAGCTTTAAGTAACACAATCGTTATGCTAACATTTCTATAACAACAACGCTAATTATGTTGCGACAATCAATAACAGAGTTGGTAAATAACACACGTGACAGAAATGGCTGAAGGTCCATGATCACCAACGCGAACCGGCAGAGCACCTAATAATGATGATGAGCCTGATGTTATATTTTATTTCGTGTACGATTCTATCTTGTTTTTGGATTAATATAACTTGGAGTTCTTATCCTGGAAAACAAAGTATACTCAGCAGCATTTGCCACTGGGAAACGCTGCTGCAACTTCTGTGCCGAAGTCAGTGCCCTGAGACAAGCAGGTGAAACCCTTATAGACCATAAGGAGCAGGTAGAAAAGTACGTGGTCATTTTCACAGACGCCCTCGCAGTGTTAATGGCGCTCAAGAACCAGCACAAAAATGAACTCGGTGCTCTGGCAGACTCGATCGAATGACTGTCCCAGTGCTTCAAAAAAAGTACAGCCAGTGGATACCAGCCCACTGCAACATTCCAGGCAACGAGGAGGGGGACAGACTCGCCATAGAGGGAGGAATGCTGCAGATTGTGATACAGAAACCACATACAATGAGACAAAAGCCTTCATCAGGGCAACGTACAGTGTAAAATGGAAAAAGACCACCCTGGCCACATAGAAAACGATGCCTACCATCAACTCCCCAGGCGAGACCAGGTGGTAATCCTCCGGCTACGCACAGGTCACAACAGACATTGATGCCATCTGTACAACAAGTTCAAGTTTGGCACTACAGACCTGTGTGCCTGCGACACAGCCCCCATGAAGGTAGAACATATTTTGCAGTCATGTCCACTGTATAGCGACAAAAGAAGTAGCATTTGGCAACAGCCAGTGTCCTTCCACGAGAAGCTGTACGGAAGCGTACAGAGCCTTGAGTCGACTGCTGCCTTTGTTAGAGTCATTATAGTTTAGGTCTAAAGACGAACGAGGAAGAAGAAGACGAATTATGTTTTAAATTTTATTTGATGACCGCGCTAATTATGACATTAAGCTCTATAGCGACTAATATAATAACTTATCTTGACTACATTATTTATACTGACCTCTTATATAACCGTCTTAAATTACTGCCTGGAAGCGGCGTGAGCTAGTGCTTAAGTGGCATGGCTCACAATCAGAAGGTGCTGGGTTCGATCCCCATCACAGCACAGGCCGTTACCCCCGGGAAGCAAACCCTTAAAAAATGCAGGAGGAAGCAGACCCTTACAGGCGCAAAAGAAAAACCACAGTGCAACGCACACCGCCTTGGGGATTAGAGAAAATAAGGCGCACGCAAAATGCCCTGAAACAGACTGTTTTCAAGGTAGCCTAGCTGACGAGATATCTGCAGTACTGAGCACCACGGAGATGAAGCCAACCATTACACAACCACCTGGAGGACAGCGATCTACCTTCATCAGAACCTTCGAGATGTGAAGAAAGGTATTACAGCTTACCACTTAACGCCCTATTTAGGGCGCATAATGGGGTTAGGTATGGACTAATGGTTAAGTGACACGGCCTACTACAGGAAGTTGCTGTGTTTGATCCCCATCACAGCACGGCCGTTACCACAGGGAAGCAAAACCTTAGAAAATGCAGAAGGAAGCAGACCCTTACATCAATTGAATGTAGAAGTCGGAAGGAATGGGTCGACAGGCGCATTAAAAAACATTGTCTAAACGCCTACAATAACCATAAACATTGTACCATAACCTTTATAAAACAACTATTCTATTAATGGTTTCCCTTTATAAAACAACTATGATATTAATGCTAGCTTTTTATAAAACGACTATGCTATTAATGCTAGCCCTTTATAAACGACTATGCTATTAATGATAGCCCTTATAAAACGACTGTGCTATTAATGATAGCCCGCTATAAAACGACTGTGCTATTAATGCTAGCCCTTTAGAAAACGACTGTGCTAATAGTGCTAGCCCTTTAGAAAACGACTGTGCTAATATAGCTAGCCCTTTATAAAACGACTGTGCTAATAATGCTAGCCCTTTAGAAAACGACTGTGCTAATAAGGCTAGCCCTTTATGAAACGACTGTGCTAACAATGCTATCCCTTTAAAAAAACGACTGTGCTAATTATGATAGCCTTTATAAAACGACTGTGCTATTAATGCTAGCCCTTTATAAAACGAATGTTCTATTAATGCTAGCCCTTTAGAAAACGACTATGCTAATAATGCTAGACCTTTATAAACGACTATGCTATTAATGCTAGCCCTTTATAAAAACGACTATGATATTAATGCTAGCCCTTTATAAAACGATTATGCTATTAATGCTAGCCCTTTATAAAACGACTAGGCTAATAATGCTAGCCCTTTATAAAACGACTATGCTATTAATGCTAGCCCTTTATAAAACGACTATGCTAATAATGCTAGCCCTTTATAAAACGACTATACTATTAATGCTAGCCCTTTATAAAACGACTATGCTAATAATGCTAGTCCTTTATAAAACGACTATGCTAATAATGCTAGCCCTTTATAAAACGACTATGCTATTAATGCTAGCCTTTTATAAAACGACTGTGCTAATAATGCTAGCCCTTTATAAAACGACTATGCTATTAATGCTAGCCCTTTATAAAACGACGCCCTAATTACACTAGCCCTTACTATCATTACGAAATTATGCTAGCCACCTCATCCATGAACACATGAATTATGCTAACCCATCCCATAACGCCCCACTTAATGACACTAACCACTTCTACAACATCCAGTCTTAACATATTAATCTCTTTCTAAACAACACGCTAATTACGCTGGCAATATGTCGCCGTTTGCATCTACAAAAATTGCATTGAAGATGATGCGAATATTCTCCTCCATTTTGTGTTCTTCATCCCTGAGGATTGCAATGTACCAGACGACCTATCATGTTAACATCAACACTTAAATTTTCTAAGAAATGTAGTCACACACATTAAGATTCGATTTATATAACTCAAATACAAGGCTCGATATGAGTATTGACACATACTAAACTCTCTCACAGAGTGTATCGTTTCCACAACAATGACTCCAATCGATACCACAAGCAGGCGAGAAATCGATACTTAGTTATTGATCTATGCTGTGTGATAATGAACACTGATGGAATGTGTAGATCGATTTATATTATTTAGATTCATTTTTTATCCATCATGACGAATATGTCGTATCGATCCGTGCCGAGTGAGGTGAAATCAGAGGCGGCTCTGCTAAAGTGAAAGGTAATTTCGTTACAGAACGGAGCGTGGGATATGCATGGCATCAGTCTAAACTACGATGATGCGGAGGTAATTACCTCTTCCTCCTCTGAGGTGGCTCGCTTCTTCGCTATTTCCTCTCGTTTGTCATCAGATATCTACATCAACAACTCTAACAGAAACAGCAGTCCGCTCAGGGTTCTCGACATCTCCGGATAGCATGTCATGCCGCCTTCTGTATCGTTTGCTATCAAACGATGGGTAGTGAGGGGTATCGATATAATAGAGATATAAGGTGCTACCCTGTCAAGAAACGATCGAACTAACAAAAATAAACGTGGGCATTTGAATAAAAAGGTCCCAGATATCAAGGGATTTGCAATTTGATAACTAGTATGGGTCATCATCATGTAGCATGTTCTTTATAGAACGTCGCTCCCATCACAGTCTGTCTGAAAGAAACTCTTTCCCTTGCCAAAATTCCAACATCCGCCACAGTCATACCCAGACATTTCTGGATATCTTGGTACCATCGTCTTCTTGGTCTACCCCTTCCTCTTTTGCCTGGCACCATATCTTCCATACCTGTTCTCTCGAGACCGTTGTGTCTCTTGATGTGACCAAAGTATTTCCGTTGTTGCCAAAATGGAATTGATAAACCAGTTCTCCTCTATGCTCAACTATTGCCGAATGTCTACATTTGTCTTTTTCTCTGTCCAGGGTATTCTGGGGATCTTCTTGTAACATTTTGACTCGAAGGATTCGATTCTTTGTCTGGAAGTTTTGGTAATCGTCCATGATTCGCAGCCATAATCTGCCACAGGATAAACACTGCTCCCAAGACTTTTACTTTTAGCATTTTATTAGCACTCTGTTCAGTCTCTGCATTGCCATGGCTAGTCTTCTTCTGATTTCTTTCGAGCAGTCGCCATTTTTTGTCAATTCTGGATCCCATATATTCAAAATGTACGGTTGTATTTAAAGGTACGGACTATTAAATCGGAGGTCACATGTACAATTGTAAATCTAAATAGAGGTTAGTAAGATAGTGTCCTGACCACAAATATTAGCAATTCCTACCCGAAGTAAACTTGAGAAAAACAAAATCTGCATTATTTGGTACTGCCAGTTGTCTCGACTACCGCTGTACCAACGTAGTTCTGAACGAGAAACTACACCGATGACAACATACATATTTCTCAATTCAATCTTCGAGGTGTCTTCAAAAGAAACCGGAGATATTTCGTACTGAAATTTTCACTTAACTTGCAAAGGTCAATTTCTACATTAAAATGAACATATTTCAATTCGCAACATCGCATCCTTAAGGAGTTATGGGCATTTGATTATCAGGTTGCTCGATGTTTGTTAATAGGCAAATGCTAACAGGAAGAAGTGTTTGTTCCATATGAAAAAGTTTCAGCGATCTGAACCAAAGAAAGAGGAGATGGGCGGAGAGATGGTGAGATAAGGAAGAGATGTATGAGGGCAGATTTACAAGCGCGAGAGATTGACAGACGAATGACTCGGTTGATGGGGAAGATTCTGACGTGGGAGAAATTGAGGGAGAGAAAAGAAGAGCGCGGGAATGAGTTAGCTGTCTTTCATAATCGTACCGGGCAATGCAGCTAGTCTGTATGTATGAATGTATGTATAACTTTCAAACCATAACATAACACAGCTAGTAAAACAAACAGAACAGGTCATAACGCCATTCAAACGTAATGTGCCTTATTTATTTTCTGCTATTTACAACACATTAGATAAGCTTCCTTCTCGTTTGTCAAGATGTCTAACATTTTTTAGCTCTGTTTTGTGTTTTCTTTATGGTGAGCGAGTGTTCTTGTTATTCGGTGCAAAATGTGTAGTGTATTTATTGGGTGTTTGTTTTTGTTGCTCGTTCTTTTGTAAGATATAGTTGTCTTCTCTGTCTTGTATTAGTTGTAGCTGTGTTTCCTGTCTTGTATTAGTTGTAGCTGTGTTTCCTGTCTTGTATTAGTTGTAGCTGTGTTTCCTGTCTTGTATTAGTTGTAGCTGTGTTTCCTGTCTTGTATTAGTTGTAGCTGTGTTTCCTGTCTTGTATTAGTTGTAGCTGTGTTTCCTGTCTTGTATTAGTTGTAGCTGTGTTTCCTGTCTTGTATTAGTTGTAGCTGTGTTTCCTGTCTTGTATTAGTTGTAGCTGTGTTTCCTGTCTTGTATTAGTTGTAGCTGTGTTTCCTGTCTTGTATTAGTTGTAGCTGTGTTTCCTGTCTTGTATTAGTTGTAGCTGTGTTTCCTGTCTTGTATTAGTTGTAGCTGTGTTTCCTGTCTTGTATTAGTTGTAGCTGTGTTTCCTGTCTTGTATTAGTTGTAGCTGTGTTTCCTGTCTTGTATTAGTTGTAGCTGTGTTTCCTGTCTAGTATTAGTTCTAGCTGTGTTTCCTGTCTTGTATTAGTTGTAGCTGTGTTTCCTGTCTTGTATTAGTTGTAGCTGTGTTTCCTGTCTTGTATTAGTTGTAGCTGTGTTTCCTGTCTTGTATTAGTTGTAACTGTGTTTCCTGTCTTGTATTAGTTGTAGCTGTGTTTCCTGTCTTGTATTAGTTGTAGCTGTGTTTCCTGTCTTGTATTAGTTGTAGCTGTGTTTCCTGTCTAGTATTAATTGTAACTGTGTTTCCTGTCTAGTATTAGTTGACGCTGTGTTTTTTTGTCTAGTCTTAGAGCTGTATTTTGTATCTAGTATTAGTTGTAGCTGTGTTTTTTTGTCTAGTCTTAGAGCTGTATTTTGTATCTAGTATTAGTTGTAGCTGTGTTTTTTTTGGGTCTAGTATTAGTTTAAGCTGTGTTTTTTTTTTCCAGTGATAGATGGAGAGTGAACCCGAAGCCACTGATAGATGGAGAGTGAACCTGACGCCAGAGATAGAGAATGAACCTGACGCTAGTGATAGATGTAGAGTGAACCCGAAGCCAGTGATAGATGGAGAGTGAACCTGACGCCAGAGATAGATGGAGAGTGAACCTGACGCCAGTTACAGATGGAGAGTGAACCCGAAGCCAGTGATAGATGGAGAGTGAACCTGACGCCAGTGATAGATGGAGAGTGAACCTGACGCCAGTGATAGAGAGTGAACCTGACGCCAGTGATAAATGGAGAGTGAACCTGACACCAGTGATAGATGGAGAGGGAATCCAAAGCCAGTGATAGAGAGTGAACCTGACGCCAGTGATAGATGGAGAGTGAACCTGACGCCAGTGATAGATGGAGGTAAACGTGACGTCAGTGATAGATGGAGAGTGAACCTGACGCCAGTGATAGATAGAGAGTGAATCTGACGCCAGTGATAGATGGAGAGTGAGCCTGACGCCAGTGATAGATGGAGAGTGAACAATCACTGTAGACCAAAAGAAAGCAAAGCATTTTAATTGCTAATTGGCATCTGTTAATAGAGCAAGAAAACGTACTGAACATGATAGGACGCATTTGCCCTACCTGAAATGCCAAAGAAAGCTCCGCAAGCCAATGACTCCATATTTGAAGAAGAATTCAACATGCAAGTGCTCCGGTAGGTCATGAAGAAACTCAAACCTAGAAAGGCGAGAAAGACCAGACAAGATCCACAAAATGAAATTTTGCTTCGTCTGGGGACTCGAGGAAAAATACCTGTTGTCAGATTGATCAACATGACATGGAGAAATGGCAAGCTCCCCAAAACATGGAGGAATGCATATATAGTGCCAATATTGAAAAACAA
Organism: Ariolimax columbianus; assembly: GCA_036924085.1. Taxonomy (NCBI): domain Eukaryota; kingdom Metazoa; phylum Mollusca; class Gastropoda; order Stylommatophora; family Arionidae; genus Ariolimax; species Ariolimax columbianus. Next base: position 15,801,804 of record JAVGWX010000025.1, on the reverse strand, counting down.
ACAAATTTCTAATGAACCGAACAGATGTCGGCCCATCTCCCTAACATCTTGCCTGGACAAATTAGCAGAGAGAATGATAAATCCCACGTTCCTATTGGTTCCTGGAGAAATCCAGCAGCTTATGCGTACAAAGATCGAGTTACAAATGAGGAAATACGAGAAAGAATTACAACAGCACTAGGGCCTTTTGAAGACCTCTTGGCAACTGTCAAAAGAAATAAACTCGCTTGGTACGGTCACATATCGAGATCTAATGGTCTTGCAAATACGACACTCCACGGAAAGGTGCAAGGCAGAAGACGAAGAGGCCGTCCCAAAAAGAGGTGGGAGGACCACAGACAAGAATGGACCAATCTCCGACCAGAAGAGGCACATGCAGCGGCCGCTGACAGAGAAGGGTGGCGTGGTGTTGTTAGGATGTCTTCATGTGTGCACGAACGACCTCACCGGTTACGGGATGATCTGACCTGACCTGACCTGATGCCAGGAACAAGCAGGGTTCAGAATTGGTAGCTGCACACAAGACCAGCTCGTTAGGCTAACACAAAGAATGATGGTATAGTTTCTAGAACAACAAGCATACAGTGGCCATCTTTTTAGTGCTACAACAGGTTTACAATCGTGTTTGGAGGAAAGGTCTTCTAATTAACATGTTTAACGTTGGCATTCATGGCAAGCTCTACAATTGGATAAAGTACTTCCTGACTGAGCGAACGATCCAGACGAAGGTGAAGAATGCGATCTATTCTAATGAAGTTTTAGAAGAAGTATTACCACAAGGATCATGCCTAAGTTGTACTCTATTCCTGATCTATATCAATGACTTGGCTGACCAGATCAAAGCTGACAAAGCTTTGTATGCTGATGACCTGGCAATATGGCTGAGCCACGAAGCCATTGACAGCGGGGCACGAAGGCTAAATGGAGACCTGAGGAGACCGCATGACTACTGCCGAACATGGAAACTAAAAATAAAATGTGAAAATACAGTGTATACCATCTTCACCAAGAGCCACAAAGTCGCGAAACAAAAAATATAGTTTTGAGATACGAAGAACACCAATTGATTAGAGAAGAACACTCCACATTTCTTTGAGTCACGCTTGACCGACATCTCAACCTCAAGTATCACATCCAGAATGTGAAGAATAAAGCCGTGAGACGTCTACATTTCTTAAAAAGGGGATCAGACAAGGTTACTTTTAGAGGCTATACCTTAGTTATATGCACTTAGCAATATACAGCAATTTAAAAGGGCGCTCCTAACAACTTGTTCAAAATCTGACTTGGAATCCCTGGTCATGTGCAATGAGGACAACACCAACTGCAGCTTGCGATATCAACACACAAGTGGAACCCCTTGAGATGCGGAGAGGTAAAGCAGTTATGGAAATTTATGAGCGAAGTAGCAGAATGAAACTGGTTCTTCACAACAGACTCCTTGTGTGAAACTGGCAGCCACAAAACATAATTAAACAGTCTGTACTTCACCATGTTAGTGAAATCAAAGACAGATACCATCTGCCAGAAAGAAGACAAGAGTTACAGAGAGTAGTAAAAGACGTACCTCCACAAGCTTTCCTTAAAATACCAGAAACATAGGCACAATTAATAGATGATACAACCAAAAGTTCAGATCTAAGTACTCTCATTCGAGCAGCTCAAGGAACTATTGATGCCTATCCCGACAAATGGATACTTGTATATATTGATGAATGGATACTTGTATATATTGATGAATGGATACTTGTATATATTGATGAATGGATACTTGTATATATTGATGAATGGATACTTGTATATATTGATGAATGGATACTTGTATATATTGATGAATGGATACTTGTATATATTGATGAATGGATACTTGTATATATTTATGAATGGATACTTGTATATATTTATGAATGGATACTTGTATATATTGATGAATCTGCGTTTAAAGCCACCATCAAAGCAGGTTATGGCGTTTAAATAAAATACCCGGACGCATCCTCTGATGAGCTGTCTGATGCTTGCGGAGAGGTCTGCTTCTACTATAAAGCTGAAATTTCGTGCACTTGAAGCCGCTTTGTACCATCTGAGGATAGCATTTGATGCCTTTCCTTCAAAGGCCCAAAAACACTGTTATTTTCACAGATTCAATGTCAGCTCCTCAAGCATTAGAAGTTGCTGGTCATTGTAGACCTGACAGTATCCACATATCTCTACACATTGACTGCAATTATCCCTTCCGCTGCTGTCAAAATAGTTCTGAAGCGGATCCCTGGACACTCAAGGGCACCATGTAATGACAAGGCAGACAGACTAGCAAAGGAGGGATCAAGACAAGAACACCCACAAACAGCAACAACTTTACAAACAACCAAACAGCTCATAAGATCAGCTAACAAAGAAACTTGGCAGAACAGATGGGTTATGACAAACACATGGCAAGGCTCAATCCAAGTGACAGTGTAAATCAACTCACAAGAAAAGATTAGAGCACCATTTTTAGACTGAGAATCCAACACATCCCACTAAACAAACACCTGAACAGAATCCAACCACAACATACTCCTGAGTGCCAGCTGTGTACACACCCATATGAAACCGTTGATCATCATCTCTTTGAGTGCTCAGTCCTCAGGGTTTTAGGAAAATGCGCTTTCCTCCGTGGCCAGATACATGGGACACTTTGTATGACACTAGACAACGGTTGCAGATACCATTACATGGCATTGGGTCGAAGGACTGGAGCCCGGATGCTGCTGGATCCGTAACAACAACATCCAATGGGTATCTAACGTATGACTTGGTGGAAGGTATAAACAACATGGAAGGGAAATGGCCGACCCCACATAACATAGGCTGTGACTTAGTCCATGAAGAGTTATCTTCATCCCTGACTGCAACTGTTGCCATGGGACCCATCTTTACCCTTGGCATGTGTGTTTAGTATAGGTTGTAGATGTATTTCATTTATTACACCACCTCATAATTAAGTACCTCCCTGACGGACCTCTTAGTATGCACGTCAAGGTCACACAATCCCACAAATCAGACCCTCACTCTTCATTACTTCTCCCTGCTCGTATAATCTCTCACTCACAAACCTTTCTCCAAATTACTCTCCTCCTTTCGTTGCAATTCGTCACTCATGTCCCACACATTACATCCATAGACACACAATCCTTTACATGCGTGCTTTTCCCCACCTCCCCCCCTCCCCCCCCCCCCCCCCCCCAGCCCCGCCCCAATAACGTTTCTCTCATTTTACACGTTAACCCTGTAGACCATCAGATTGCACAAGTGCAGCTCGAATTTCACAACTCAATCCCTCCCCACTTCCAATTTCTTGACCAGATCAAGCGTCTACCTAGCTACTACCTCCGCCCCTACATTGCCACGCACACCTACGCCCAAACGAGGCTCAAGAATGTGAGAGTGATGCATGCAGTGTCGTACACACAGATGGGGTTGGTTCCTAATTTACGTGAGGTGTCAGAAACACGATCACTCCGCAAACCAGGTAAACATTCCGTTTCGCGTGCATTGCATGCTGGGTTAGCACTACTTGATCTCACCAACATCCTTTGTTATCGTGTTGTTTTGTTTCTTATTTGTTTCTTTGTCTGCGATGCATTCTAGAATTTGCTGATAATCATTTTGAGCGGCTTAAATGGAGAACAACAGAGACGAAAAAATGGATCTTGAAACTTCTTCGTCGTCGTCTCCTTCTTCTTCTTCTTCTCTTCTTCTTCCTCTTCTTCTTCATCTTAATCTTTTTTCATCCCAGTAAAACCCAGGTATGTGTCTACCACCTCAGAAACAGAGAGGCAAAAAGAAAACTTCAGATTAGGGGGCAAAGGGCAGGAGTTTTAACACAGCACGGCTCCCAAATATCTACAATTATCTACAAATATCTACATCTACAACCTATACTAAACACATGTGCAAAGGTGGGCTCCAATGTCATCTAACGCACTGCCAAGACACAAAGCGGAAGATACACGCAAGAAATAATATCATCAGAAAACTGACCGGCACAACATGGGGGCACAGCCATCAGTCCTTCGGACATCTACATTTACCTTGTGTTTCTCCGTAGTTGAATACGCTGAGCCAGTCTGGAAAAACTCTGCTCATGCGAAACTAGTTGATACAGCAATAAATGAGACAGGTCGGATAGTATCAGGGTGCATAAAACCCACCCCCCATTGATAAAATATACCCGATAATTAGCATAGCAGCACCCGAGATCTGAAGAGGCGTCGCAGCAGAAATCGAAAGAGAAAAACAGGAGCACGACCCAAGGCACCCCATGTTTAGACATCAGGTACACAACTCAAGAATCAAATCCAGACGTAGCTTTTTAAAAACAACAAACCCCAAACAGACAAACCCTGAAAGTCGCCGTATCGAGAGGTGGCACGAATTGGTGCAGGCCCTAGAGATGGAACTTTGGGAGGAACCTGCTCCTGGACATCATCTACCATACACAACATGGAAGTCGCTGAACAGACTCCGAACTGGTGTATCACGGTGCAAGAGGAATATGAAGCGATGGGGATACACAGATGATGACACATGTGATTGTGGCGCAATACAAGACCCAGACCACCTGATGACCTGCACCAACCTTCAGGAAACATGCAATAGGTGTGACATACTGGAGGCAAATGACAAGGCAATCCATGTCGCTGGATACTGGAAGCAAGAAATATAACGTGGTGCTTGGACAGGGGAAGTAAGTACCTTTTTCTACGATCATTGTTCATTTAGGTTGAGGCTTCAGATTCTCCATTTAGTGTTGTTGTTGTTGTTGTTGTTGTTGCTGTCAATATCCATAATGCTTTCCTCACAACCCGAGAGTGCTGATGAAGGTAGACCGGGATCCTCCAGGGAGTTCTGCTGGTTAGTTCGTTATTGATCGAAACTATTGTTCGATCAGTAGGTTTTACCCCACAGCGAATATGTAACAAAAAGGTTACTGTGTGGTTATAACATCAGGTCGTGGTTATATGGTTAGCTGAGCTGCATAGTTGGCTCCTGACAGTTTGAAGGACAACCTTGCACTTATCTGTGCTTTCACCACTACTAGTCCCCACAAATCGATCGTATATTCCAAGTTCTACCAACCTAAGGGTTGGAAATATAAACGGGGATTGACCTGGGAAGTCACTAACGGATTTTCGCTTGCCAAAAATTAATACAACAGAGGAGGTCACATCTCCTCATCACGTCTAACGACACAAATGGACTGAAGACAGATAAATAGATTATTCTTGTATCAGTTTTTCTCCCTCCTACACTGTGATGGTATCCATTGATACGCGGTTTTCTGGAACCATAGAACCATTGTCACTCAGGTTGACCTCATTTCGTTCAGTTCAGTGTTCTTGTGGGCAATGTGTGCCAATATGGCGGACTGTGCATCTTTAGTTTCATCATCTAGAATCTCATCTTTAAGCGACACTGCAGTTAGGGATGAAATGTCTGAATGATTCATTGTACTATGCATCTTCAATGACTTATTCGCCGCCTTGACTTCCATTGCTGAAAGTCAGGTACCAGTATACAGCTAGATGGACTCAAGTTTTAATGACTGGTAATTTCGCAGCATGAGATAAACCATCTAACTGCATTGCCTCTCGGACACACACATTTCGATGACAGAGGAAGACGACCCAAAACTGCATACATCTCTTCCCTTCTTTCCAATTACGATGTATTAGATTGAAGAAACAGAGGAATTAAGAACGATAACACATACTAAAGGGACACAATTACCAAGAAAACATAACCAATAAAAGTTTGTTTACAGTGACCAGAGACAGCATACAGTACAATAGTCAGCTAATCTAATAAATATGCACAGTCAGAGAAATAAAAATCGTACTTGTCTGGTCTCAGCCGAAATATTAGTGTACTCAAAATGTGATCGGCAGACTGAAAGGGGGAGCAGGTTGAAGAAACACAGAAATAGTCAAGCCAGTGGGAGATCAGCATCATCTTGAGTTCATTAAACATTTCACTTTTGACTTAATGCTCATAAAACATTTATCTTGATTTTTTTGTTTTTCTTTGTATTTTTTTTCTCATTACTTCTTTAATCCGCAAGATGGTGTGCGTTGGTTGCACTGTGGTTTTTATTTTGCACCTGTCGGCCCAGTGCATCCGACTTCAGCATGCATTTTATGTAATGGTCTGCCTTCTCCTGCATTTTTTTAAGTGTTTGCTTTGCAGGTGTAACGGCCGGTGCTGGAGTGGGATCGAACCCAGCACCTTCTTGTTGTGAGCCGTGCCACCTAGCCACTAGCCCACGCCGTCTCCCATTTATCTTGTTTACTTAATGTTAACAAAACAATTACATTTTTGATTTAATTCTCATACAAAAAAATGCACTTTGTGACTTAATCCTTAAAACACATTTCACTTTTTTATTTAATCCTCATATAACATTTCACTTTTTTATTTAATCCTCATATAACATTTCACTTTTTTATTTAATCCTCATATAACATTTCACTTTTTTATTTAATCCTCATATAACATTTCACTTTTTTATTTAATCCTCAAATAACATTTCACTTTTTTATTTAATCCTCATAAAACATTTCCCTTTTTTATTTAATCCTCAATAAACATTTCACTTTTTTATTTAATCCTCATAAAATATTTCACTTTTTTTTTTACTTAATCCTCATAAAACATTTCACTTTTTTATTTAATCCTCATAAAACATTTCACTTTTTTACTAAATCCTCATAATACATTTCACTTGTTGACTTAATCCTCATAAAACATTTAACTTGTTGACTTAATCCTCATAAAACATTTATCTTGTTGACTCAATGCTCATAAAACATTTAACTTGTTGACTTAATCCTCATAATACATTTCACTTGTTGACTTAATCCTCATAAAACATTTAACTTGTTGACTTAATCCTCATAAAACATTTCAATTGTTGACTTAATCCTCATAAAACATTTAACTTGTTGACTTAATCCTCATAAAACATTTATCTTGTGGACTCAATGCTCATAAAACATGTATTTTGTTGACTTAATCCTCATAAAACATTTATCTTGTTGACTCAATGCTCATAAAACATTTAACTTTTTGAATTAATCCTTATAAAACATTATTTTCTGGAATTAATGCAAATAAAACATTAACTGTATGACTTAGTGCCCATAACACATTAACGGCGTGCTTAAATGTCCACAACACGTTAATATCTTTACTTAATTCCTATAATAGATTAATTTGTTTGACTTAAACGCCCATTTCCCATTAAATGTCAAACTAGCAATACGAGACATCACCATCATGAGATACGCCCATGTAACATTCACTTCATGAATTACACCACATGAGACATCACCATCATGAGATACGCCCATGTAAAATTCACTTCATGAATTACACCACATGAGACATCACCATCATGAGATACGCCCATGTAAAATTCACTTCATGAATTACACCACATGAGACATCACCATCATGAGATACGCCCATGTAAAATTCACTTCATGAATTACACCACATGAGACATCACCATCATGAGATACGCCCATGTAAAATTCACTTCATGAATTACACCACATGAGACATCACCATCATGAGATACGCCCATGTAAAATTCACTTCATGAATTACACCACATGAGACATCACCATCATGAGATACGCCCATGTAAAATTCACTTCATGAATTACACCACATGAGACATCACCATCATGAGATACGCCCATGTAAAATTCACTTCATGAATTACACCACATGAGACATCACCATCATGAGATACGCCCATGTAAAATTCACTTCATGAATTACACCACATGAGACATCACCATCATGAGATACGCCCATGTAAAATTCACTTCATGAATTACACCACATGAGACATCAATATCATGAGATGATCTACTTATAAACCATTAACGTCTTGAGGTAAATCGCTTACTAACATACAAGTCGCTCTTCGTCTAGTCTGGGTCGCTCCTCGTCTAGTCTGGGTCGCTCCTCGTCTAGCCTGGAGTGTGGAGGTTTGCCAGCATGAGAACCAGGCTACCGGATTCGATGTGTTCCTCGTGGCTTGGTTCAAACCTAGTCTAGTTTATGTAATGTTTTCCCAAACGACTTTAGGTCGTCCTCAGGGTTTGGTTTCTCGGCTCTATGATTCTCATGACTGCGGTGAAAGCAGAACTTCTTTCATTCTGCAGACATTGCTAAACCACCAGAGCGCAGATTGCTCAACCCGAATCTGAAAGTGCCGGATTTCAAACTCATGCCATATCGTTTAATTAGGGATGTTTGGTCAATTATTGGATAGCGTCGGTGCCTTGTACGTAAACAGCGAACGTGCAGTACGAACAGTTGCAGGTATTACAAATTGGTTTCCAGAAATGAGTGATGTTCGATATGGATGTGCTATTCTTACCCTTGTATTTCTAATTTGTATAGATACAATCTGCAGAGTCTTCTAAACCAGTATAAAGACGTTAAGTTAAGTTAAGTTAGGTTAAGTTACGTTAATCACCAAGTTGGGGGACGACGTGGCCTAGTGGTTAAGTGGCACGGCTCACAACCAGAAGGTGCTGGGTTCGATCCCCATCACAGCACCGGCCGTTACCCCGGGGAAGCAAACCCTTAGAAAATGCAGGAGGAAGCAGACCCTTACATAAAATGCATGCTGAAGTCGGATGCACTGGGCCGACAGGCGCAAAATAAAAACCACAGTGTAACGCACATACGCCTTGGGGAATAGATAAATAAGGCAAACGCAAAAAAAAAAAAAAAAAATCAAAAAAAAAATCACCAAGTTGGCTAGCCAGGACGAGGAGTCCCTAAATTAACGTTTGTTTCTGATGATCAGTTCATCTTTTACCAAAATAGAGCAGACCTACATTGTCACTGAACCTATTGTAACGAATGGGACAGGAAGATCAACACAGACAAGACCAAGACTTTTATGATATCGCGTGAATAGGTGCAGATAATTTTCCACGGCGGTGACAAAAGTATAAAGTGAGTACGGGGGTTTAAATACCTCGTTAGTATGTTCGCTGATTATGGCAGAGTACACAGAGAGATTGTACACAGAATTAAGAAGGCGAACAGTGTCCACTATTAAATTACACCAATTTTAAAACAGCCAAGAGTGATTCTTTCAACTAAAAGGAGGCTGATAAATACACTGTTTATTCCTACATTTTGTTACTAATGTCAATCTTGGTCCTTACTAGAGACATATAAGAGCAACATCCAGAGCTGTGAGATGCATTGTGTGATAAGTGCAGCCAGGAAGGAAATCCGTGTTACCGCCAAGTTGAGGCAGACAGTGAGGACAGGTCAGTCGAGTGCCTACGTTGAGGCAGATAGTGGGGACAGACCAAGTTAGGGCTTACGTTGAGGCAGATAGTGTGGACAGTAAAAGTTAGGGCCTACGTTGAGGCAGATAGTGTGGACAGTAAAAGTTAGGGCCTACGTTGAGGCAGACGGTGGGGACAGACAAAGTTATGGCCTACGTTGAGGCAGATAGTGTGGACAGTAAAAGTTAGGGCCTACGTTGAGGCAGACGGTGGGGACAGACAAAGTTAGGGCCTACGTTGAGGCAGATAGTGTGGACAGTAAAAGTTAGGGCCTACGTTAAGGCAGATAGTGTGGACAGTAAAAGTTAGGGCCTACGTTGAGGCAGATAGTGGGGACAGACCAAGTTAGAGCCTACGTTGAGGCAGATAGTGGGGACAGACCAAGTTGGGGGCCTACGTTGAGGCAGACAGTGGGGACAGACCAGGTTAGGGCCTACGTTGAAGCAGACAGTGGGGACAGACTAAGTTAGGGCCTACGTTGAGGCAGACGGTGGGGACAGGCCAAATTAGGGCCTACGTTGAGGCAGACGGTGGGGACAGGCCAAGTTAGGGTCTACGTTGAGGCAGACAGTGGGGACAGGCCAAGTTAGGGCCTACGTTGAGGCAGACAGTGGGGACAGACCAAGTTAGGGCCTACGATGGGCCAACGTTGAGGCAGACAGTGGGGACAGACCAAGTTAGGGCCTACGTTGGGCCTACGTTGAGGCAGACAGTGGGGACAGGCCAAGTTAGGACCTACGTTGAGGCAGAGAGTGGGGCAGACCAAGTTAGGGCCTACGTTGGGCCAACGTTGAGGCAGACGGTTGGGACAGGCCAGTCGAGTGCCTACGTTGAGGCAGACAGTGGGGACAGACCAAGTTAGGGCCTACGTTGAGGCAGACGGTGGGGACAGACCAAGTTAGGGCCTACGTTGAGGCAGATAGTGGGGACAGACCAAGTTAGGGCCTACGTTAGGCCTACGTTGAGGCAGATTGGCAACCGTTGACAACCAAAAAACTAGAGGTTTGGTCATGTAGTCTGAATGCATTATGACCAGCCTGCAGCAACAGAATATCATTTGCAGGTCTCCGGTCCGTAGGCCGACATCGACGTAGCTGGGTCGAGACACATTGACGAATCTACAACTAACGACAGCAAACGCATCCCAACTGGCGATAACATGGACTCTATGCATCATGCCCTTCTGCGATGCCTCATGGAAAGAGAAAGAGGAGAAAGAAAAATAAGTTCTTATTTCTGAGACTCGGAATTGGCTTTTACACAATATTACTCTTTTGCGACCAGGGCGCGTCGCACCAAATGACAATGTCCATAACCATGTGTGATGGCCGAGTCCCAGCCGGCCTGGAGTTCTGGTGGGGAGGTGGCGATCTGTTTTAGCCACGTGCTGCTAAGGTGGCTCAGAAAACGTCTCTAGGATGAGCACGGCTTCTTCCCGTAACTCGCCCACAGCATGCCGGAACATCTCGTGGGCTTGGACTTCCCGTGAAAGGCGAGAAGCGTGACCGAAGAGGAAGAGGCGACGGCGATCAATCGTTGAGACCATGTCTGCAAGTTGAGTACGTCGAACTTCTTCACTGTTGGAAATCATGTCATTCCAGACGATCCCGAGGATACGCCTCTGATCAAGCAGGTGGAAGGCCTGAAAACGCTGCAGGTCCCACTGTTGTCCTAGAATCACGTTCGTTGTACATAGGACAAACTGTGTCTAGCCATCTTGGTTTTCTGACTAATCTCACTTTTACTTAGGAATCTCCTATTCATGGCATGACAACATGTTCCAATTGCTTTTCTTCGATTAGACAACTCTGAAACATGAACATATTGACTTAACTAGTTCCCTCGGGACGGCGTGGGCTGGTGGTTAAGTGACACGGCTCACGACCCGAATGTGCTGGGTTCGATCCCCATCACAGAACTGGCCGTTACCCCTGGGAAGCAAACCCTTAGAAAATGCAGGAGAAAGCAGACCCTTACATAAAATGCATGCTGAAGTCGAATACACTGGGCCGACAGACGCAAAATAAAACCACAGTACAACGCACACTGCCCTGTAAAGTAAAGTATCCCATAGCATTACTGCCGTAGGGGTGTGAGGTGTTAGCGATCTCACATTTCAAAGGCTCGGCTATATGAGGGCGGTAGCCATCTCCTCTCCCTCGCCGCTTTTACTTCCCGGACTGAACCGGTACCCATTTAAGGCTGGGTCGACCCGGGAGCCATTGCGGTCTGAAAAAAGCATTTCCGCCTCAACTGGGGAATGAGCCCAGAACCACTCAGATGCGAAGCCAGCGCGCTAACCACTGCCTTGATGAATAGAAAAATTAGGAGAACGCAAAAAAAAACCCACAAAAAACTAGACATTTATTCTTGCATTGTAAATTGATACAAAGAACCAAAGCTACATTTATAAATTTAGAAAGAAAACATGGTTCAGAGAAAGTTGAATGTACTGTCTATGTACGAGAATTGTTCAAGTAGATGTATCAGTTATATGGTATTGTAAGAAAATATGTGAGCCGGTATGTCGGCTCTACGGAGTGAATCAGTTACGCTCCACGAGACATTACCTTGTTAAGTTGTACCTCTGAGACATGCCCCTCTTCAGTTAAAACGCATGAGAGATAACTTCTTTAATTAAACCACGCGAGAAAATTGACTTCCTGAGTGGCGCTCGCCTACGAGACATTAAATGTCTGCGTTTCCTCTTGTTCGCTTCTTCGTCTTCTTCTTCTTCATCTCTTATCTGTTCTTGTTATCTGTAGGTTTCTACAAATTGAGGACATGCGTGTCAAGTTGTTGTAATTTGTTTCATTTTTGCAGCTTTATAATAAGCCTCCGGTTTTAGGCTCCCATTCTGGTTCATGATTTCGTAATCATATGCAATGTCCACGGCCTGATTTATATTAACTAGCGTTTGTTAAGAGACTGCGTGGCACAGAGGTGAAACCCCCTCGGTGTTCAAAATTCCAACGCACCGGGTTCGATTCCCACCATGTCCAGTTTGCAGACATTGGTTTTTTTTTCTCGGGTAATTGATTCTCCACATACGGAAAGTAATGGCAACCTACCGTATCACACACTAGCCAAGAAACTTATAACAGTCAAATAGGTGGCTGTGGGAAGAAGCGATGTTCTGTAAAGGATTTACTTTCAGCGTTTGTTAGGTTATGGTATGTGTCTCGTGGCTTGCGCAAAGTGTCTTGTGCCCCACGTACCTTGCGTCTCGTGTACTGCGATTCGTGTCTTACGTCTGGTCTGCTGCCTTGTGTATCATGTCTTGTGTCTTGTGGATCGTGCCGTGCGTTAATATATTGTGTCTCATGTCCCGGGTTTCATTCCTTGACGCTCGTGTCTTACGCCTCGTTTCAGAAGCCTAGTATCTTGGACCTCTTGTATTGAGCCCAGTGTTGTGCGTCTTGTTTCTTGAAACGGGTATCTGTGTCTCGTAACATGTTCTTGTGTCATGTGCCTTGAACCTCGTATTATTGAGGATGTGAAAGTACTCCGGCAACTCAAGGGGCAGCGAATTTCAAAGTAAACAACATAGAGTGGAGGCAGACGGAGTGGTAACAAGCCGGGCGGAACCTGTGAAACCATCGTCCCTAATCTGTTTTCGCCCTCTGATAAGGAAAGAGCTGGCCAATGACAAACCCAGATCCATCAGTCTAGACCTCTAAAGCCCAAGAAGGACTGCGCGGGGGTGACTTCAGGGGGCATGAATATCCCAATCATCCGCTGGACAATTTGTGATGAGACTACAAGACTGGAATGTACAACTGGTGGTCTACAGACTATAAAGAGTCTTTCGGGGGGGGGGGGGGGGTGGGTAGCTGTGGTTAAGAGGCCAGGTACTCGCCTCCCAACGCGATGAACAGAAACTGTTGACTATCGAATCCCACAAGTTTCACAGTGACCCGTGGTCTCATGGGAGGAATTGCCTCCAGTTGTCTTAACTCATGTCTTGCTACTTGTCCAAGGTAGCTCAGGACCAGAGAGTGAAGCCGATGATTAGCGCAGGTCCCCCCTCCCCCTATTTTCCAAATACAGCGAAAGTTGCAACATCAAAACAAAATCTGATGTTCATGTCGCCATCATCCCTTGCGATGGGCAGCTAAGATAGTACTCATTGTGACTCAGGCTCGTGGTGTTCTCGTAGTGTCTTGTAATTTGTGTCTCTGGGCTCGTGATTTGGATTACATGATTTTGATTAAAGAGCTTTCTCTTGTACTGTCTCCATTCTTTCTCTTGTACTGTCTCCATGATTTCTCTTGTACTGTCTCCATGATTTCTCTTGCACTGTCTCTCTTTTTTCTCTTGTCCTGTCTCTCTTTTTTCTCTTGTACTGTCCCCATGACTTCTCTTGTACTGTCGCTCTTCTTTCTCTTCAACTGGCTCTCTTCTTTCTCTTGTACTGTCTCCATTCTTTCTCTTGTACTGTCTCCATGATTTCTCTTGTATCGTTTCGATTCATTCTCTTATACTGCCTCCATGATTTCTTTTGAACTATTTCTGCCCTGTCTCTCGCGCTCTATTTCTCTCTCTCTCTCTCTCTCTCTCTCTCTCTCTCTTGTCCTGTCTACACACTGTCTCTGATACTGTCTCTATTCTATCTATTTATTAGACGTTACACTACAGACATTTCTTGGTCAAACACTATTTTTCTGAAACCGTGTTTCCTCTCAGCTTTCATTGTGGACCCACTGACGCTGCAGACCACACTATTGGGCTTAGCGGGCTGATTATGGCCCATGCGTTTCCTGTTTGAGACTTTTGTTGTAAAAGTTGCTTTGTTTTTGTTGTCTTTAACAGTTGGCTGTTGAAACGATTGTTTTGTTTCACAAAACAAAGTTGCTGAAACCCGTGGTGTTGTCATGTTATCTCCTCTACTCTACCACGGCATGTAGATGTCTTTCTCTACTTTCTGGCAGTTTTAAATCCTCTATGTGTATCAGTATGCGTGTAAAGCATGGACATTCGCTGCTGAATTTTAACTGAGGATCCAGGTCACGTAGATAAGGTATTTAAGAAAGATTCTTGGAATATCATATCTACATCACTTCATGAATATCGTCAAAAGGGGGTGGCGTTCGCCGTATTGTGGACGATCGAGTCCTGCAAGTTTCAAACGACTAATGGGTTCAAGTGGAGATGGTGGGGGGCGGGGGGCGGTTGGGGCGGGGTGGGGGACCATAGTTTCTGCATGCTGAGCTACATCCAGTCATCTTAAATGATTGTATTTCCACTCAACCAAACTAACCGTCCTACATCCAGTGATTTCAAATGATTGTATTTCCACTCAACCAAACTAACCAACCTACATCCCGTCATCTTAAATGATTGTATTTCCACTCAACCAAACTAACCGACCTACATCCCGTCATCCCAAATTATTGTATTTCCACTAAACCAAAGTAACTCAGGACAACAGCGTAAGGTTGATGTCCAGCACTGCATTACACACTCCAACAAGGACACAGAGAAGCACCCCATAACTGCAGGAGAGACCTGTCCCAATTTCGGAACTGAAGGAATACTGTATATGCAGCAGAATTTTAGATTCTTATCAACGACAACACAAGTACAAGGGAAATGATCATTCTAACAGACTCCAGGACATGAACTCCAAGTTATACAAATCAAAAAACAAGATGGAATCGAATATAACAAATAAAATATAACACCAGACTCATCATCATTATCTTTGTGCATTGCCACAGGAGTTAGAGGAGGCAGGGACAGTTAATGCATTTAAGAATAAATTGGATGCGCATATCTTTTAGAGCAAGGTGATGTAAATGAACTGGTTGTATACAGACTCTGTAGAGTCTTCTAAACCAGTATAAAGACGTTAGGTTAAGTTAAGTTAGGTTAGGTTAGGTTAGGTTAAGTTAGGTTAGGTTAAGTTAAGTTAGGTTAGGTTAGGTTAAGTTAAGTTAGGTTAAGTTAAGTTAGGTTATTTTAAGTTAAGTTAAGTTAGGTTAAGTTAAGTTAAGTTAAGTTAGGTTAGGTTAAGTTAAGCTAAGTTAAGTTAAGTTAAGTTAGGTTAGGTTAGGTTAGGTTAAGTTAAGTTAAGTTAAGTTAAGTTAAGTTAAGTTAGGTTAAGTTATTATCAGGTGCCCTGCTGGTTGGTGTTGGCGATCATGGAGCTCCATCCATTTCACTCACGTGTGTCGTTTACCAACTCTGTTGTTGATTGTTGCCTGTGCCATTCTCCCAGCCTGTCCAGTATCTTCTCTCTCGGCCTTCCTCTGTCTCTCTTTCCAGCTGTCTTTCCCATTGTCACAGCGTGTTCCAAGCCGCCTCATCTCATAACGTGCCAGAAAAAGGATGTCAGCCTTGTTCTGATCCTTGCAATAAGTTGTCTTTGTGTTTGTACCTCTTCGAGTACTGTATCATTTGTCTTCTTTGTGTTTGTGCCTCTTCGAGTACTGTATCATTAGTCTTCTTTGTGTTTGTACCTCTTCGAGTTCTGTATCATTAGTCTTCTTTGTGTTTGTGCCTCTTCGAGTACTGTATCATTAGTCTTCTTTGTGTTTGTACCTCTTCGAGTACTGTATCATTAGTCTTCTTTGTGTTTGTACCTCTTCGAGTTCTGTATCATTAGTCTTCTTTTGTGTTTGTGCCTCTTCGAGTACTGTATCATTAGTCTTCTTTGTGTTTGTACCTCTTCGAGTACTGTATCATTAGTCTTCTTTGTGTTTGTACCTCTTCGAGTTCTGTATCATTAGTCTTCTTTGTGTTTGTGCCTCTTCGAGTACTGTATCATTAGTCTTCTTTGTGTTTGTACCTCTTCGAGTTCTGTATCATTAGTTTTCTTTGTCTTTGTGCCTCCTCGAGTACTGTATAATTAGTCTTCTTTGTGTTTGTGGCTCCTCGAGTACTGTATCATTAGGTGATGCTTGCAAAGGTTAAGGCACTTAGCTAGCAAATGCCAGAAATAGAGAGCACAGACTTGCAATCCGTATAGCTATAAATTAAAAAAAACATCAAACGATCCAAGAGGACAGAATGGAGAGACCAGCACGAAGAATACAAGCCAGAAAATGAAAGCATAAACACACTTGGCAGAGATGGGTATACAAAGATCTCCAGATTCATAATGAGACATTGCAGAGTCATAGCCCACCTCAGCAGAATGGATCTCAGAGGCACCGTCACGTGCGATTGTGGAGCACACAAGCAAAAATAATAAGACTAGCCACATGACTTCCCCACCTATGCAGACCAAAGAGAAGCAGTCTCACCCGGAAGCGACCATTTTCGAAACGCTCTAGGAAACCGGCGAAGACCAGAAACGCAGTCTCATTCGTTAGCCTCACGGGCTGGATGGTTGGTTGGTTATTGATCCGGCGGCCTATGGGCTCCTGCCCTTTGGCCCAATGCCATATAGTGGTATCGGCAAGTGTTTTCAAGCTGTTGTTTAGTTCCGTACAAAGTGTTCCATTTGTTTGGCATCGGAGGAAGAAGCTCTTTCTTAACACCTGCAAGGGTCGGACATTCAAAGAGATGATGTTCAACAATTTCATAGGGATGTGTGCACGGTCGGCACTCTGGAGCATGTTCTGGTTGGGTTCTGTTCAAGTGACTGTTAAGTTGTATGTGTTGAGTGCGAAGTCGGAAAATGGTGCTTTGGTCTCTCCTTTTCAGGAGATTGATATTTTCTTTGGGATGGCCATATGTTTGTAGATTTCTCTCCCAGTATTTCCCATTGCCCATCTATTCAGCCAGGTCTCTTTGTTCACAGTCTTAAGTAGTTGTTTGACTGTCTGTAGGGTTGTTGGTGTGTATTGTTATTCTTGACTTGCTCCCTTCTTAGCCAGTCTGTCTGCCTTGTCACTGCCCGGTGTATTTGAGTAACCAGGGATTCATTGTATAACTTTTCTGACTTTATGGGATGTGATAAATTGGTTGGCATCTAGGGATATTTGGGTAAGTTTAGGCCTACAGTGACCATCGTCTTCCAGAGCTTCAAGAGCAGAAAATGAGTCCGTAAGGATTACGATGGTTTGCGCTTTTGATGAGAAAGTTGAAAGTATAGCATCAGTTGATCGATAATAATTATTATAATAAGAAGATGATGACTAACACAGTATCTTTCTCACCATAATCCAAATACAGCTTAAGTTTCATCATCAAGACAAATTCCCGCCTAAAGATGTAGCATACATCCCGGGCGAGGTGCAACCAACATTACAGTGTACGCAAACTGTCTGACAGTCTTTCGGGCCGTATTATGACCACCTATAAGTTGTCAAATCACGAAAACTGCTGGTACGCTCTCGTGGTTTGCTCACGTGATACTCAGAGGCGCAGTTAATAGCAAGAGAAGGAGGGTGCCGCTGTAACGTGTGCTGGACAGATAATATTCGCAGATGAACGGGCAGGACATTAAATACACCCGAAAATCTGGTAATGGATAGTGTACAATGGCGAGGGACAGTATATGGCGCGGTAAGATCTGATATTCCCTACGACCACCTACGTTACGGGGCAGACGACACAAGAGAGAGGGAGTGAAAGATAAAGATAGAGAGAGGGTAAATAAATACTCCAGCCCTTGTCCACATTTCGTTAGTCGCTTCTTACGACATATCTGACATGTTGATATTAATTACCTAAACATCCGGGTACCGATAACAAGACATGAGCAATACTGATAAATCTGACGGAAATGTTGACTCAAAGTTGTTTTCTCCTGTCATCTCTCTATCCATCCAAGTAAAGATAAATACACAAGAATTGCAAGTAACGTAATCATAGACAAGGTACCTCGCCCTTCTGAAAGTCTTGACTTTATTGTGGTTTCATAAAGCATCTGTACTGCTAATGCACCGAGCCGTGAAATACCTTTTGTACTTTTGTGTATTTGGAATTCTGGTATTGACACACTTATGTAATGACTGTTGCCATGCAGCCGAAGCGTGCTGATGATATGAAGGTGGACTGGGTACGTCCTTACGATTTTGTTAGGCTTGGATTAAGGGGGTGGGAGGGGGAGGGGGGAGAATTCCCTAGAATCTGATCAAAACGTCTTTTTTGGTTTGTACATATAATTTTTTTTGCTCTTTAGAAAATATTATAAATCTACTTTGAGGGAGCCGCGTAGCGCAGTGGTGGAAATTTTTTTTCAGACCGCAAATGCTCCCGGGTCGACCCAGCCTTAAATGGGTACCAATTCAGTCCGGGAAGTAAAAGCGGCAAGGGTGAGGAGATGGCTACCGCCCTCATATAGCCGAGCCTTTGAAATGTGAGATCGCTAACACTTCACACCCCTACGGCAGTAATGCTATGGGTTACTTTACTTTACTTTACTTATACTTTCAAATACAGCTGGAATGTTCCGTCTAGCATCAGAAGATTTAAGAAATGGACTGTATAACAGGCCTGGGATCAGTGAAAAAAAAAGAAAGAAACAAAATCAAAATGGCTGCCAGTTACTAATTTTAAATGTTTACTTTTCTAGAACTTAGATATCACAGCAAACATTTGAAGGTGCTGGGTTCGATCCCCATCACAGCACCGGCCGTTACCTCGGGGAAGCGAACCCTTACAACATGCAGAAGGAAGCAGACCCTTACATAAAATGCATGCTGGAGTCGGATGCACTGGGCCGACAGGCGTAAAATAAAATCCACAGTGCAACGAACACTGCCTTGGGGATTAGAGAAATAAGGCGAACGCAAAGAAGAAGAAGACAGCAAACATTGTTGTGTTGTTAAGATCCCTTTTAACAAATATAACATCACGAATTTAGCAAGAATTCAAATTGTAATTTTCATAGAAAACAGCTATGTAGGAATTTTGAGAAAAAAAAGCATGTTTCGTGACGCGAAGATGAGAGAAAGTTAATATGAAAATAAATTTCTATGGTAATAGATTTACCAAGGGAGCAGATGTCCATCATTCACCACCAGTAGGGGTGTAATTTAGGTCTGCAAAATTGAGCACGCTCTGGTAAACAACTTCAACATTAAATCTTTTAAAAATTCACGCCCACTCGTTCAGAAATAAAAATACGGGGATTGTATGTTCTTGTGAATCAGATTCATTTTTAAGTGGACATGATGTTATTCATTAGGAATGGGAAGGCAATATAATAATTGACATTTCAACACTAAATTTATAAAAATATCACAGAACTTGTTTGTCAATTTTGTTATTGCAAAGTACGTTTGCTAGAGACAATGAGGTAAAGACTAGTAGGTCAGTTTGAGCTTCGTTGTAGCAGAAATAATGATAAAAGACATCATTTTCTTGATGTAATCATATTTGTGTGGATGATTTGTGTGTTAATTCAATAAACAAGGGTGGATGTATTAGCATTGATATGTGTTGGAGGAGTGCTTGCAGATCTGTAGATGTTCTGTGGTGTTATGGACTTGCCACAACCAGTTCTGAAAAATAGCCGCAACAAATGGTGTCCATATACGATAGCTGTAGCAGCTGGAGCTGTTGATACAAACAAACACACGAGGAATCTACCTGATGCTGTTATGGCTGCTATAAAATCAGTATTTTAAAACCTTGCCAGGACTGAACTACTAAAACAGTGTCTTATAGGTTATACGAGAAATGAATGAGTGAAAGTAGAGGTCGTTGCTGAGCGCAGTAGAGCATACATGTCAACAACCTTCAGTATGAGAATGGAGAAGGAAGAAGTGACGTCACCGCTGAATTGGATTTCTGCGACTTCTATTACAAAGGTAGTCATCGTGACAGACGCGCAAGCCGGACTTCAGAAAGTATAGAAGGGATGGCTTAGGTACGAGTGGATAGCTGCTGTTGAGGCCTCAAACCTCCAGGCGTTGACCGGGATCTACTGTCCTGCTCATGCCGGGGTTCAGGGCACTGAAAGAGCTGACATCATGGCTTCACAAGCTACCATAATAGGCACATTAGTGATGGATAGAAGAGAAATTTTGAAATCAATCAATGACCGCCTGCTCGATGAGGACACCGCAATAGATGCAGCAGCAATCCACAGACTACGGAGTTTTGACATTAAACAAGGTTCGAGCGGAGTGGGGCGCATGAGAGGACGGCGAAGGAGTGTGTACAACCAGCGAGCTACAGGGACCATCAGCATCCATACCTTACGCCATTTGCTGAGAGAGACTGAGAACCTATGGGTATGCCCAGAGTGCAGTGACGTCGATTCTTAGAAACAGAACAGAGCGCAAAATGCCAATGAGTCACAGAACAGTGATATTTGGAAATAATTTCGGAATTATAAGAATCATAGTCAAACTATTTGGAAATAATGTCCGAATTATAAGAATCATAGTCAAACTATTTGGGAATAATGTCGGAATTATAAGAATCATAGTCAAACTATTTGGGAAACTGCTGTTGCTCTTGTAGGTTCTGTTTATAATGATGGGATACACTCTATGTTAGTAATGGGTCAAGTAGAATTGCATGCTGGCACGTTTCTGAGAGAGTCCTGTGAACAAAAACAGATTTGTCAAATAATTGAACTCAGAGAAAATCGGCTAAGGCATCATTTAAAGTCAAGAGGGCAAAAAGGCAGAAAGAGGGATGTGATGGTTGATATGCAGGAACTGACAGGTTTCTATATCAGGTTGGAGGTCATTAATAATAATCTAGGTGTTCAATTATCAGACAATCGTGCAAAATAGTGTCACAATTTTTTGGTGGAAAACGATAAAGAATAAACGGTTTGTGTATGATAACTTATTTGGCTTTAAAGTCATTGTCCTGCAACTTTGTATAAATATTCAGGATAACCAGGGCTTAGATGCTAATTATAGAAATTAAGATATGTCACGATTTTAAAGAGTTATAATACTTTTTAACATCAATTTTAGACCAAATTTGAGTAAATATTTAAATTTTCATAAAAACGTAACTGCAAAAGATGTATCTTTAGCTGTAGTCTATTATAAAAGACAATCTTGAACATTATTATTATAAAAATATAAGTGTGCATGATCAAAGATACAGCAGAAATCACCTGCAGAGCTTAACCATTTTATCGAATATAACGTTTCACTAGTATTTGTTTAAATACGTTTTACATTAAAATGTGTAATGCTTCATCAGAATAAATTATATCATATTATAGAACGATATTTGTACAGCACATGACATAATTTTATTCGGATATATTAATTTTTAATAAAGATACAACAATGATAAAAATGATACCCATCGTCAGGTTATACTGGATCACAATCTACGTGCCAATTAGTAATCACGTCTATCTCCCACCTACTTAACCAGACTTTTAAAACGCATGTTTCCATGGAGAACTGTTTGGTGAATGCTTGAAATGCACTGACATTTGAAATATTGATTGCAGGGCCAATTAATGCATTCAAGAATAGATTGGATGCGAATATGTATTTTTAAATCAAGTGAATGTAATATAAATAGACTGTATTCATACTCTGCAGTGTCTTCTAAACCAGTATAAAGATGTTAAGTCAAGTTAAGTTAAGTAAAGTCAGCGTATTTCGCAAGACATCAATCTCTTCTTCCCCGTATATGTTCACATAAAATGGTATAAGTAGCGTACAAAAAAAGTATAGTACCCACGTCATAAAAATATAAATAAATATATTTAAATCAAAAAAATATAAAGAATGTCACGAATGTAATTGGTAAGATGTTGAAGTCTGACCTCATGAACCGGGTAGTGTATGTCAATGACAAAAAGACAATGCTGGAATATCGCCTACCAGACTAAGAACGATCAACGAAAAGACACACGGCCATAGAACCACGTCAGTGCAGCTCAAAATACAGTATATGTAGATATGCACACGCATTTAATGGTGGATACGACATGATATAAGTTAAAGGACTGTATGTCTGAGTTGAAAGTGATGTATCTTCGCCATAAAGAAAAGAAACCTCGGAACAAAAGCAACAAAACAAATGAAAACGTCCCACTAACAAATAAAAATGAAAACACAAAACAAAAACACTGGAGATTTAACGATAATTCTGATGGAAAATGTTAACTTGGAGTTTATACCTCTTTTACCTGTCGCGTTTTAGTTTCAATAATAAAACAAGGCTGAGGTGATACAGGGGATTAAAATAAAGGGTTTTGACACGTGGGTAAATATAGTTCAGAAGCCGCACTTCAACAGAAACGAGAAGTGGTTTTATTCGTTACGACCAAAAGGTATTCGATAAAGACATCGGACAATGCATATCAAACACAACAAAATGGAGGAAAAGTTGAATACATCAAGTGGAGATATGACCACATGCTTTATATAAAATACTTTTCCCAATAAACCAGTTAGTCTGGACAGCAGCTACCGCAGAAAATGGAGGACCAGTGCACGCATTTGGTTTTACAAATACGTTTGTTTGTATTCATATCTCCTTATGTTTCCATATAGTTTCTATGTGGTCGTATCTATTTTATGTGCCAATATCTATTGTATGTGTTAAAATCGCTTTTATGTGTTCGTATCTCTTTTATGTTTTCAAATCTCTTTTATGTTCTACCTCTCTTTTATAAGTCCATATCTCTTTTAGGAGTTCATATTTCTTTTATGTGTTCATATCTCTTTTATGTCCTATGGATCTAGGGATTATAATAGATCATACAGGTAAGGTGAGTTAGCAAGTTCAGGTAGCGATGAAAAAGGCAAATGCAATGTTAGGTAAGATAAAAAAAAATATTTAAAAAAGGAGCAAGGAAATAATAGTCAAACTGTATAAAACATTAGTTAGATCTAGGTTAGAGTAGTGTGTACAGGTGTGGAGTCCTTATCATAGAGGGGATATAAACATTCTGGAAAGAATATCAAATAGAGCGACGAAGCTGATAGTGGGATTCCAGAATTACAGTTATGAGGAAAGACTCAGAAAAACCGGCATACAGTGTCTAGAAGATAGAAGAATTCGGGGTGACTTAATACAGGTTTAAAAGATGATCAGAGGCAGTCTATAGAAGACTAAAGCAAATTTTTCAAAATACAGCCACCCACAAGAACAAGATGGCATAGCTACAAGCTGACTAAAGAGAGGTCCAGATTAGATATTAGGAAATAGTTTTTTAGTCAGATAGTGGTGAAAGCTTGGCATGCATTGCCACGGGAGGTAGTAGAGGCAGGGACAGTTAATGCATTTAAGAATAAATTGGACGCACATAGCTTTTAGAGGTAATGTAATTGAAACTGGGTGTATACAGACTCTGCAGAGTCTTCTAAACCAGTATAAAGGCGTTAAGTTAAGTTAAGTTTAGTGTCATATCTATTTTACGTGTTCATTTTGATTTCATGTGTTTTATCTCTTGTTTGTGTTATATCTCTTATACGTGTTCATCCTAATGAAACAGTTCGACACCTACTCATTGAGTGCAAGGCGCTTGCGGACATGAGGAAAATATTCTTACACACACTGCCACCAATTGCCAACACACTGTACAGAGCAGTGAAACAACTGAAGAAGACCTGTATCTATATAAAAATGAAATTGGGCTGTCAAGAGCAGACGTGCTCAGCAGCTATGGGATAATAACAATAAATGAAAAACATGGATCAAGATGCTGAGCAGCGCATTAGCTGCAGTGGTCAGCGACCCATAGCTGACTACTAGCGTCAAGGCTAGCGAACCAGAGCTGCCAAGACCCTTCTACACCTCCATGCGGTGATCCTGGATAACAGGCTGCAGCAGGGCAGACTGGCTAAGGAGAAGGGATCGAAGACTGAATGCTAACCCAGTACAAAAAAAAATGCTTGCTGAAGTCAGATGTGTTGGACCGAAAGGTGCAAATATCGCAGTCAAGCTGTAAACTACGACACAACGCATTCCGTTCTCTGGACAACATTCTGCTACTTAAGCCCTTTCAGTGTTTGGTAGCGGGGGATTGAGAACGAAATGAGCCAAACCAAGCCAAGCCAAATGAAAAACAAAACTGACAGACTACAAAACATTCAGCACACCAGATAAAGAAGAAGACAAAGACGAACACTAGCCTTCTTGTAACAAGCCCTCATCTACGATCCAACTTATCAGGTTGCCCATAACACTGGCATCTCCAAGATATATATTTCCCACTTCTCGCCAAAACTGACGCGGTTCTTATCCGGCTAATCCGTAAGCAAGAACTAGAGGTTCTAGGCATTAAACTAGAGAATGAAGATCCACGCACGCACATGATGGCACGAGCTGCGTGTCTCTATGGCTCTTCGTATGTTTGTCTGTTTGGGGCGCACTGATCACCTGCCGTCGAGTGTGAGTGATTGGGGGACATGCCTGCATGCATGATAATCCCGCTCAGAGTAAACTGGGACTTTGACTTGATAATTGTGTAAGTGTAACGATTAGAAGTTACACAAAATGATGTTTCTTCTCCATCTTATTCTTCCACTTCCATCTTCTTCTTCTTCTTCTTCTTCTTCTTCTTCTTCTTCTTCTTCTTCTTCTTCTTCTTCTTCTTCGTCCTTCTTTTTCTTATTTTCTTCTTCTTGTTCTTGTTCTTGTTCTTCTTCTTTTTATTTGTCCTTCTTTTTCTTCTTCTTCTTCTTCTTCTTCTTCTTGTTCTTCTTCTTCTTCTTCTTCTTCTTCTTCTTCTTCTTCTTCTTCTTGTTCTTCTTCTTCTTCTTCTTCTTTTTCTATTTCTTCGTTCTTCTTTTTCTTCTTTTTCTTCTTCTTGTTCTTCTTGTTCATGTTGTTGTTGTTGTTGTTCTTCTTCTTCTTCTTCTTCTTCTTCTTCTTCTTCTTCTTCTTCTTCTTTTTATTCTTCTTCTTCATATGAAGATGACAAATTAGAAAAACGTTTTTTTTATATTTCTTCTTCATTTTTTTCTTCTTATTCTTCATAGTTTTCTTTTCTTCTTATTCTTCACTTTCTTATTATTATTTTAGTCTAATCTATCTTTTCCCTCTGTTATCTTATAAACCTGTATTAAGAATTTTCCTCTTTTATGGACATTGAATACTGTTGTTACGTGAACGATACAGGGACAGAAGCATAGCATCAGATGATCAAACAAGAAAAAGAAGAAGAAGAAGAAGAAGAAGACGACAAGGTATGAACGGGATTACATACATAGTGAACGTCTGAGAGCGAATAAAGAAATTGTGTAGTAGAAACAATTAAATACAATAACAAGACCACAACATAAAATACATGTTAAGAAGACCTCAAAGAAGAAGACGATATAGAAGTAGTAGACAAATGAAAGAAAAAACACAATGAAATTTGTGAAAACAATAAGGCGTAGCTTACAGAAAGGATGAAATGTATAGGGAAGAATGAGAAAGCAGAAGGGAAGATAAAATAGAAGGAGAACAATTAAACGAAACGCAAAAAAAGTTCAGAAAAATAAGTGGGGCGTGGCTTTGTTTGTTTTGGAGTCTAAACTTGATCTTAGGTATCAGGTTGTATCTTTGGTTTGGTGTGAAAGTGTCAGGATGTATATACAAGATAAGAGTGTTTGTAGAATGGTGGAGAGAGAGAGAGAGAGAGAGAGAGAGAGAGAGAGAGAGAGAGAGAAGGGAAGGTAAGGTGTAGAGAACTCGTATTGTAACAGGCAATCGGAACTGACAATACTTCCGATGGCGAAGTCACAAAACAGGAGCCCCTGGGAACATTAATGTCGGGTGATCTGTTTGAAATTGGATCAAATATTTTTGGGACTGGAATGGAAGTCTAGAATAATAATGGATTGAATTCAAACAAGTTTGAAAGAATATTTTAGGTGAGAACAATTAATAGATGTTAACCAACGTATCAATCTAAATGTCTTTATCAGGGGCTGGACATCAGAAATGACGACCAAGTTCAAAATAATCAGATCATATATTTGCTCTGTAGAAAGTCGGTTTAGGATGTATTCCGTGGCGAAGTGTTTAAACCGTCAGCCTCGTGGTCGGGTGCAGTGGGTTCGACTCCGACCTCCACCGTCTTTTTCACGGGTGCTTGATGCGGAGTTCTCGTAGTCGCCCCCTAGTCGTCTTGTCCTTGACTTGCCACTGGGTTCGGGCGGCACGAGACGAGAGAGTAAGGATAAAAAGTAGCGCAGTCAACTCTTTACTAAAAATAGGGCCAGCAAAATTAATTATAACATCATCGTCTACGATGGACTGCGGTCTTTGCCTTGGCCTGATGTATTGACATGAAATATCATCATCATCATGTGCAGTTTGTGTATCAGGTGTTAGACGGAAATGGATGTCCAGCTGTCTCTGTCGAGTGCCAGGTTGGTAGATTCAGTCAAACTGTTTCCCTATCACATCTTGACTAACCTTTCAATTTATAAAATATGTATCTTTCGAAATCAAGTGCTATACAAGGATTATGAAAATGCATATTTGCTGATCTTTGGCATCATACGCAAGTCCAGCAGAGGGGTGCCTGAGAGGACGGAGGAGGAGGGCGTATTACAAATGAGCTACAAAAACCATCAGTATCTACACTCTTTCCCATTTGATGAGAAGGACTGTATCACTACCGATCTACCCGGAGTGCAGTTACGTTGAATCTTAACACAGCAGAACAAAGAGGACTGAAGTTATCGAGGACCGGAAAATAATATATAGAAGAACAGAATACGAAAGACCAATGGCTTATAGAAGACATCACAAGGCATACGGTACAAATTCTCAGTCATTTGAAAAGGCACTGTTCAGTAGATACTGATAGGGGACGGCATTGTGCCCGGAAGAAGGGCAAAGTTTCGACATTAAACTATGTTCGAGCGGAGTGTGGAGCATAAGAGGACGGCGCAGGAGAGTGTACAACCAGCGAGCTACAGGGACCATCAGCATCCATACCTTACGCCATTTGATGAAAGAGACTGAGCACATATGGGTATGCCCGGCGTGCAGTGATGTCGATTCTTAGAAACAGAAGGGCGGTGGAAGACCCAACAAAAATAGATATAATCAATCATACAGGTAAGTAAGTTGAGTAAGATGTCCGGTATATGGAATGCGTTGTGTCGTAGTTTACAGCTAGGCCGCACTATTTGCACCTTTCGGTCAGACACATCCGACTTCAGCAGTCATTTTGAGTACCAGGTTAGCATTTCCTTTTCAATACCTTCTCCTTAACCAGTCTGCTGTTTTGCAGTCTGTTATCTAGGATCACCGAGTTGAGGTGGAGAATGGTCTTGGCAGCTCTGGTTCGCTGACCGCTGCATCTCATGCACTGCTCAATATCTTGATTCCTACTACGCGTTCAATGCTGACGTAACGGAGACTACTTTCTGTAAATAATATGCCGCATGATGATGATGTGCTGATTGACACATGAGAAGAAGACACTCGGAAATATGGATCAAATGCGTCAACTAACTCAAGTCGCTGGAGGTGGAAGACACAGGGATGAACCAAGACGTGAGGAGCCAACAACTTCCAGCGGAGCAATAGTTCAAAGGTAGGAAATGGGGTTGGATAGGATACATACCACACATAGAAAGATAGATAGATAGATAGATAGATAGATAGATAGATAGATAGATAGATAGATTGATAGATAGATAGATAGTTAGATAGATAGATACGTACATAAACAGATAGATATATAAATATATAGATAGATAAATATATAGATAGATAGATAGATAGATAGATAGATAGATAGATAGATAGATAGATAGATAGATAGATAGATAGATAGATAGATAGATAGATAGATAGATAGATAGATAAATAGATAGATAGATAGATAGATAGATAGATAGATAAATTGATTGATAAATAGATAGATAGATAGATAAATAGATATAGATAGAAAGCTAGATATATAAATAGATAGATAGATAAATAGATATATAAGTAGATAAACAGATAGATAGATATAGATAGATAGATAAATATATAGATAGATAGATAGATAGATAGATAGATAGATAGATAGATAGATAGATAGATAGATAGATAGATAGATAGATAGATAGATAGATAGATAGATAGATAGATAGATAGATAGATAGATAGATGAATACAATGGCATGCACAGAGAATTCATCCCCGGATATTTATTGTTCTATTCCTTAGAATTGACTTAAATGCCCTCATGGATTACCCATAGGTGCTTAGTCTCTCATAGTAAATGGTGAAGTGTGTGGATACTGACGGTTCCTGCAGCTCGCTGGACGTACACACCTCTGATCCATCTTCTCTTGCGCAGCAATCCTGTTGAGCCTCGTTCGATATCAAAGATATGTAGTAAATGAATTGCTCATTCATCTGGTGCAGTGTCGTTATACAAAACGCGGTCATTTATAGTTTATTATGCCTGTTATGAAAGGTTGGGAGGGATGGGTGGGGGGGGGGGGGGGTAGAGGGGAGGGTGGTCTCTAGGTAAGGTGTCCGTCTAGTATGCCGGAGTTCGCGTTGTGAATCCCGGTAAAGGCCTGGTTTTATTTTTCACGCGGATTTTCTGATCAAAATTCTCCAGATCTTCGAGCAATGAGATCGCGCTCCCGCGATCAGGGTCGAACACATTAAAAATTCCTTTGGCAGAAATCGAAAATAGTAGGCTTAACGGCAGCTGCCAGTACAAAGTTCAAAATTAAAGTTAAAATCTACCCAAATTGTTTATACCTTCTTTCGAGCATAGAAAGCTGTAGGAAGTTTAAAATACTTTCTACGGATAGCTGATAGCCTTCGGCCATCTGGCATCAAATGTCAACATACCTGTTTGAATTCCAGAATTCCAAGCCTTTTTCTTTCTCTCTCTCTCTCTCTCTCTCTCTCTCTCTTTCTCTCTCTCTCTCTCTCTCTCTCTCGCTATCTATTTTTGTTTCATCTTCTTCTCCTTCATCCGCCTTTCTTTTCGTCATCTATTCGAAACATGGCCGACGGAGCACGATCTTCGTAACTTAAACGACGACGCTTCTTTGTGATTGGTCATCAGATTTGATCTTCCCGTAGAGAATCTGCCTTGTCTGGCTTACGGCTCTCATCTATCCGGTTTTTCCTCCGCTGTCTCCGTTAACTTAAATTGATTGATTGATTCATTGATTAATAAATTGATTGATTTAATGGCAACTGCTCTCATCCCGTTTGTGTATCTTATTTGCACCTCAACTAGAATTGAATAAATAAAACAGAACTAGTCACACTGTGGGTGAACGAATACGTTCATGGGCATGAAAGAACAAGCCGACTGCTCTTCTGTAAACTACAAAGATAAATACACATTGGGCTAAAACCGACACTTCGAAAAAAAAATTACGGCTGAAACTAAAATTCCAACTGCACGAGATTGCAACGAGTTTTGCCCAGGCTCCCTGTGAAGGGCCGTATACAGCAGTAACATCGTACTCCACACGAATATAAATAGAGAGACTTTCTTTGCGGGTGGCGACTACATACCTGGATCATTTAAGCAAAACACAGGTAAGCAATTGGGTATTTTACGGGGAAAAAATGGCTGTCTGAGATTGGATGTTTATGGCGGCAGTTGTATTACCCTAGAGACAGCAGCTGCACTCAGAAACATTGGCAGGAGGATTAGTCTGGCATGAAACAGGGAATCATAAACATAAGAAGAGACATTTAGTAGGGTATATAATGCGACCTATAAGTAATTTATAGAATTGAACCTTTTTTTAAATTTATCGAATGGAATATTTAGGTAATTTTTAGCTTAAGTAAATTTATTGAATGGAGCATTTAAGTAATTTATAGAATTGGACAATGAGGTAATTTATAGAAAAGAACATTTAAGAAATTCATTGAATGAGACATTTAGCTAATTTGTAGAATTAGAAAAGGAATTAATTTATAGAACAGAACATTTCAGTAAAATAAATGACGCTGAGATAATTTATTGAATGAGACTTTCAGGTAATTTATAGAATATAACTTTTAAGAACTTTATTGAATGGAACATTTAGATAATTTATAGAATGGGACATTGATGTAATTAATAGAATAGGACATTTAAGAAATTGATTGAATGGGACATTTTAGCTAATTTTTAGAATTGGACAAGGAGGTAATTTATAGAATAGAACATTTAAGTAAATTATATGACGCTCAGATAATTTATTGAATGAGACTTTTAGGTAATTTATAGAATGGAATATTTAAGAAAGTTATTGAAGGGAACATTTAGATAATTTATAGAATGGAATATTTAAGAAAGCTATTGAAGGGAACATTTAGATAATTTATAGAATGGAATATTTAAGAAAGTTATTGAAGGGAACATTTAGATAATTTATAGAATGGAATATTTAAGAAAGTTATTGAAGGGAACATTTAGAAAATTTATAGAATGGAATATTTAAGAAAGTTATTGAAGGGAACATTTAGATAATTTATAGAATGGAATATTTAAGAAAGTTATTGAAGGGAACATTTAGATAATTTATAGAATGGGACATTGATGTAATTAATAGAATAGGACATTTAAGAAATTGATTGAATGGGACATGTTAGCTAATTTTTAGAATTGGACAAGGAGGTAATTTATAGAATAGAACATTTAAGTAAATTATATGACGCTCAGATAATTTATAGAATGAGACTTTTAGGTAATGTATAGAATGGAATATTTAAGAAAGTTATTGAAGGGAACATTTAGATAATTTATAGAATGGAATATTTAAGAAAGTTATTGAAGGGAACATTTAGATAATTTATAGAATGGAATATTTAAGAAAGTTATTGAAGGGAACATTTAGATAATTTATAGAATGGAATATTTAAGAAAGTTATTGAAGGGAACATTTAGATAATTTATAGAATGGAATATTTAAGAAAGTTATTGAAGGGAACATTTAGATAATTTATAGAATGGGACATCGGGGTAATTTATAGATTAGAACTTTCACGTGAATGATAAATAGGCCATTTAGATAATGTGTAGAATTAGATCGCCAAGTAATTTATAAATATGACATTTAGAAAATTTATTTAATCGAACATTTAAGTAATATATATATATAATAAAACATTGAGATAATTTATGAAGTAATTTATAGAAAGGGACTTTTAGGTAATTTATGGAATAGAACATTTATGAAATTTATAGAATGGGACATTGAGATATTTTATAAAATTGTACATTTAAGTAATTTATAGAACAGAACTTTCGGAAATTCTCAGATGGTGAAAGCAAAAGAGAGAAGAGAGGTATAGAGAAAAAGTTGTTGTGGTAGAGTAACATATAGAGAGAGAAAAAGGAAGTGATGGAGAGAGAGATGTATTAAAAGAAAGAATTAGATAAAGAGAGAGAGATAGAGAGAGAGAGAGAGAGAGAGGAATAATCGGGGAGGAAAAATAAATGGTAGGCGAGAGGCACGGGAGAGAGAGAGAGAGATATGGTGATGGAGAGAGTGAGAGTGACAGAGTGATAGAGAGAAATAGTGATGTAAAGTGATAGAGAGAGATATGGATAGAGAGAGAGAGAGTGAACATGCGTGAGAAATGGACCAATGTGTTGTTAGAGAGAGGGAGTGAAAGAGTGAGAGAGTGAGAGAGGGATATAGAGAGATAGAGAGAGTGATATATATATATATATATATAGAGAGAGAGAGAGAGAGAGTGATAGAAAGTGATAGAGTGAGCGATATGGATAGAGAGAGATAGAGAGAGTGAACATGCGTGAGAAATGGACTAGTGTGTGTGCTAGAGAGAGGGAGTGAAAGAGTGAGAGAGGGATATAGAGAAAGTGAAAGAGTGAGTAAACACGCGTGAGAAATAGACTAAAGTGTTGTGTGAAAGAGGGAGACAGAGCGGGGGTGAGAGATAGAGAGAGAAAGAGAGAGAAAGTGATAGAGAGAACACGTGTGAGAAATGGACCAAAGTGTGTGAGAGAGAAGGAAGGAGAGAACGGGAGAGGTAGGGTGCATGTAGGAGACGGATTGGCTCTTATAATGTAAGCGAGACGAGCGAGAGAGAGAGAGAAACGATGAAAGAAAGAGCGACAGATATAGGAAGACAAAGAGAGGCACATGTGAGCAATCGTGTAGAAGGAATTAGTGCTAGATGAGAGACACGAGAGCGAGAGAGAGAGAGAGAGAGAGAAAGTGATAGAGAGAGGGAACAGGCGTGAGAAATGGGTCAAATTGTGTTGGAGGCAGATAGAGGGAGAGAGATAGTGCAGGGCAGAAAACTGTTTGTGGTAGAAAAGATAGGCACCTATAAGGTAAGATGAGACGTGAGACAGATAGAGAGAGAGAGAGAGAGAGAGAGAGAGAGAGTAAACAGGCATTAGAAATGCGTGTGTGTTAGAGAGGGACAGAGAGATAGAGAGAGAGATAGAGAGAGAGATATAGCTAGAGCGATGTGAAGCGAGTGAGTGGTGAAATATAGAACATGCAGGTTGAGTGAGGAGCACATACATATCTGGCCCGCCGGGGTCTTTGTGTATGACAAGGACAAGAATAGCCCTACTGGCCCACAGAGAGCATGTCATAAGAGGTGACTAACTGTGTGACATGGCATAACACCGGCCACGGTTAGGTGGTTTGTCTAGAGCAACATAGATGGCGCCTAGCAGACTGCGAGTCTACTTTGCTGTAGTGATTGAGTCTGTTAAGATGGATTGGCATATCAGTTAACCACCCTACGCGGCACTTGCCCATTGCAGAGGAGTAAAAAACTGCTCGAGCCTAGTATACTAAGTAGGAAGTCCTTCTCCCGGCTGCATCAAGCTCATTTCAGAGCTGGGAAACTGCACAGTGGCATCTGCCCCTGTAGACGCACAGGTCGACTAAGAACATAAATGTACTTTTGTTAGAACTGCATAATTGAGTAACAACAAATAAAAAAACAAACTTTGACAGGGAGGATGAGAAAGTATGGAAACAGGACGAGATAAATAGAGAGAGAGAGAGAGACAGAGAGAGGGAGAGAGAAAGAGAGGGAGAGGGAGAAAGAGAGAGAGAGGGGGAGGGAGAAAGAGAAAGAGAAAGATAGATAAAGAGAGAGAGAGGGAGAGAGAGAGGGAGAAAGAGAGATAGGACAAGAATGAGAGAGAGAGAGAGGGAGAAAGAGAGAGGGAGAAAGAGAGAGAGAAATATAGAGAAAAGAGGGAGGGAGAGAGAGAAAGAGGGAAAGAGAGAGAGAGAGAGGGAGAACGAGAGAAAGACAGATAGAGAAAGAGCGAGAGAGAGGGAGAAAGAGAGAGAGAGGGAGAAAGAGAGAGAGGGAGAAAAAGAGAGAGGGGGAAAGAGAGAAAGATAGAGAAAGAGAGAAAGAGGGAGAAAGAGAGAGAGAGGGAGAGAGAGAGAAAGAGAGTGAAAGAGAAAACTGGACAGAAAGCTGTACATGACATAATTAATATGAAAAGTTACTGACAGTGGAAAGAAAGAAATACAGAGGGAAAGATCGAGAGAAAGAGAGAGAGAGCGAGTGAAGATAAGTGATTGGTTAAATAGGAGTACAGAGAGCGGGGGTGGGGTGGGGTGGGGAAGATAATTAGAGGTGAACACATTAGAGCTTACACAAGTAATTAATGGAAGATTAGAAAGAGGAAGGAGAGAGATATAAATATGTGGGCGGTGAGTGAGTTGAAGGGAGGGAGAGAGGGGAAAGTGAGTTAACGGAGGTTGGAGGGAGGTAGAGATATGTGGGCGGTGAGTGAGTTGAGGGAGGGAGAGAGGGGAAAGTGAGTTAACGGAGGTTGGAGGGAGGTAGAGATATGTGGGCGGTGAGTGAGTTGAGGGAGGGAGAGAGGGGAAAGTGAGTTAACGGAGGTTGGAGGGAGGTAGAGATATGTGGGTGGTGAGTGAGTTGAGGGAGGGAGAGAGGGGAAAGTGAGTTAACGGAGGTTGGAGGGAGGTAGAGATATGTGGGCGGTGAGTGAGTTGAGGGAGGGAGAGAGGGGAAAGTGAGTTAACGGAGGTTGGAGGGAGGTAGAGATATGTAGGCGGTGAGTGAGTTGAGGGAGGGAGTGAGAGAGAGGAAAGTGAGTTAACGGAGGTTGCAGGGAGATAGAGATATGTGGGCGGTGAGTGAGTTGAGGGAGGGAGGGAGGGCAGAGTGAAGATAAGAAGGGAGGAGGAGAATAGAAATGGGAGCGGTGAGTGAGTAAAGGGGGGGGGGGGAAGGCAAAGAGGATAGATTGAAAGAGAGAAATTTGTATTTTTTTGTAGACAGTAAGTGAGTAAAAGGAGGGAGGCATAGAGAGGATAGTGGGAGAGAGAGAAGGGATGAGGGAGACATACGTATGTAAGCAGTTAATGAGTGAAATGGAGGAAGGTTCAGAGAGGACAGAGCGAAAGAGAGATGGGATGTGAGAGACAGAGACTGTAGAATAAGAGAGGGAGAGAGAGACGGATAAAAGACAGTATAGACACAAAGAGGTCGGGGAAGGGGGGGGGGGGATGAGATGGATGGGAGTGAGACAAATATGTGACAGAGTGAGAGAACAGAAGACTGAAGATTTAGATGAAGAAGTACATACGTTTGAGTAGACAGGAACTATTTTGTGGAAGATGTGAGGGAGTGAGAGAAAGAATAACATGAGAGGGAGTGAGAGACTGTTAAGTGGGGGAAGAAGACAGAGCGAACGTAACGGGCCAGATATTCGCTGAGAGAGAGAGAAGGGGTAAGAAAGAGAGACAATGTATTTGATCCAACTGGGACGCACAATTACTTGAAGGAGAGAAAGAGAGAGAGAGAGAGAGAGAGCAAGAGAGTGTGGGAAGTCAATGACAGAATGACGTGATTGAGAGAAAGAGGTAGAAAAATACGAAGAGAGGAATAACATGGAACAGAGTGAGAGAATGAATGAATCTGAAAAGAGTGAGAGACAGAATGATCTGAACATAGGGAGAGAATTAATCAAAAGGAATAGAGTGAACGAAGGATTGTGAGATAGAGAAGAAAGTGAAGGATAGAAGAGAGAGGGAGGATACAGTGTGAGAGAAAGAAAAGGAGGAAAGAGAAAAATATAGGAGTACAGTGAGCGAAAAATGAGAGTGAGAAGCGGATATTGAGAGAGGGAGAAATGACAGCAAGTGAAAAACAGTGCACAAAGTGTGAGAGACACGAACAAGAGCAAAGAAAAATGAGAGTGATAGAGAGAGAGAGATATAGAGAGAGACAGAGACAACAAGTGCAATGGAATAAAGAGAAAGCGAAGATATAGAGTGAGAGAAATATATGGGAGAGAAAAGTTCGCAAATAGTAAAAAGGACAAAACGAAATCCAAGCGACAGTTAAAAAACATATTGCAATGATCAAGACTCAAAAGAGATGTTCAGAATACAAATGACTTTGATCAATAAACAAAGGGTAATGTTAAAGACACAACAGACACCGATCAACACACAAAGAGCAATGGTCAAGACATAACGAGCGAGGATCGAGACTCAAATGGCGATGATAAATGCACATCGGTCATGATCAAGGCACAAAGGGCTATGGTTACTACACAACGGTCATACCCAAGACGCAAAGGGTTATGAGCAAAACACAACGCGGAATGATCAAAACACAAAGGGCTATGGTCAATGTACAACGGGTCATACTCAAGACGCAAAGGGCTATAGTCAATACACAAAGGGTTATGATCAAGACACAAATAGTTATGATCAATACACAAAGGGTCACGATCAACACACAAAAGGCGATGCTCATGACACAAAGGGAAATCATCACGACACAAATGACGTTGATCTTAACTCAAAGCTGGTGATCAATACACAAAGGGCGATTATCAACGTACAAAGAGCTATTTTCAGAGCACTATTGACGATGATGAGGCCACAAAGGGCGATTATCAGAGCTCAAATGGCGAAGATCGGGACACAAAGAGCCATGATCAGGACACAAATGGCGATGATCAGGGCCCAAAAGGGCGATAATCAGGGCACAAATGGCGAAGTTCAGATCACAAAGGCTGATTATCAGATCACAAATGGCGAAGATCAGGTCACAAAGAGCGATGATCAGGACACAAAGGACCATGATCAGGACACAAAGGGCGATTATCAGGGCACAAATGGCGATGATCAGGTCACAAAGAGCGATAATCAGGGCACAAATGGCGAAGATCAGGTCACAAAGAGCGATAATCAGGGCACAAATGGCGATGATCAGGTCACAAAGGGAGATGATCAGGACACAAAGGGCGATGATCAAAACAAATATAAATGATGCAAGATATAGACACAAATAAAAACACGCTTCACGGATAGACAATCCCTTTTACAAGAGAATATCCCTGCCAACCCATTTCTCCGCGCTGCGTTGTATATATTTATTTAACCGTCCCTGGGCATACGGGAAGTCACGTGGTCTGAACGACCAGATACCTCTAGAGGACTGGCGGAGGGGGGTGAATGACATTGCACGAAGGGAGAGCGAGTAGTTTTTGATAAAACATTCATCAGGCGAAACGAGGAGTCCGGCCTGTAGACATTCTTATAGACATGGATTATAGGATATGGGCATGATCGGGTTGTGGTACTTTGAGGCCCCCCGTGCAAAGAGATAAATTGGTCTTCATCGTCATCGAGATATATATTTAGATAGATATATAGATAGATAGATAGATAGATAGAGAGATAGATAGATAGATAGATAGACAGACAGCCAGCCATAGAGATAGATAGATAGATAGACAGACAGACAGACAGCCAGCCATATAGTTAGATAGATAGATACATACATAGATAGATAGATAAATAGATAGATAGATAGATAGATAGATAGATATCTAGATATATTATATAGATAGATAGATAGATAGATAGATAGATAGATAGATAGATAGATAGATAGATAGATAGATAGATAGATAGGCAGTAAGATAGACAGACAGACAGACAGATAGATAGATAGATATATATATACAGATAGATAGATATATAGATAGATATATATATATATATATATAGGTAGATAGATAGATAGATAGATAGATAGATAGATAGATAGATAGATAGATAGAGATAGATAGATAGATAGACAGTCAGACAGACAGATAGATAGATATATGGATAGATATATAGATATAAAGATATATAGATATATAGATAGATATATAGATATATAGATAGATAGATAGATAGATAGATAGATAGATAGATAGATAGATAGATAGATAGATAGATAGATAGATAGATAAATAGATAGATAGATAGATAGATAGATAGATAGATAGATAGATAGATAGATAGATAGATAGATAGATAGATAGATAGATAGGTAAATATATATATAGATAGATAGATAAATATATATGAAGGTAGATAGATAGATAGATAGATAGATAGATAGATAGATAGATAGATAGATAGATAGATAGATAGATAGATAGATAGATAGATAGATAGATAGATATAGAATTAGCCTCATTGCTCCCCACGGTGTCAAAGGCTTGCCTTTGGCAAGGCCGAGTCGATAGAGAAAACACGATAGCCTCCTATCTCAGATCCCAATTCTGTTATTTATTTCGTATTCAAGACTTTGCAAACTGCTAACGTAGCTGTAAGCGTTTCGTCTGTCTGTTCGCTTTGTTGTTTGTTTTAAGCAGAGGCGTATCAGTTTTTGCTTGTTACTAAGCATCTGCACTAAGTGAGTAGTGGGGTGAACCCTAATAGAAATAAACACTATACTCGCCTTTATTGCAGCGAGAGTGCAGCTATTTTTAGCACCTATATCAAATTACGGGTAAGCTTTGTTCAGACAGTTGCGCATCCTTCAGTTAGCTTTACTGGGCGGGGAGAAGGGAAGGATGTCTGGTCAGAAAACCATACTGATCAGACTATGTTAATCAGGGTCAGAGGTGAAGAGATATAATAACCAAAACGCCTTCTCACTTCCATGCCGTTGTCCTTAGAAGCAAATTATTTCAAGTGATTTGTTGTGTTTTATACTGCGAATTTGTTTTATTTCTCTGCTGCGTGGAGCATGAATTTGACTATAAACCTTGGAACAATATGAGCTCCGTTATGTAGTCGGCGGTACAATGTGACGTTTCAAGGGGTCTTCCCGGTGAGAGACTGTCTATCTGAAGTAGGCCATGGCTTAAGCCACTTTTTAGATTTCTGGTCCGCTGTAGGCTTATATTGTTCGATATCAAGGTTTCATATTTATTATGGTGAAGATCAGATAATAAAACAGTTTCTATTTTCCGAGTCACCTGCGTGATACAGGAGTAGGGGAAAAGTCTTCGGGACTGAAACCTGAGGAAGGGTACGGCGTGGTCTAGTGGTTAAGTGGCACGGCTCACAACCCGAAGGTGCTGGGTTCGATCCCCATAACAGCACCGGCCGTTACCACGGGGAAGCAAACCCTTAGAAAGTGCAGGAGGAAGCAGACCCTTACATAAAATGAATGCTGAAGTCGGATGCACTGGGCCGACAGGCGCAAAATAGAAACCACAGTGCAACGCGCATGGACTTGGGGATTAGAGAAAATAAGGCGAACGCAAAAAAAAAAAAAAAAAACCTGAGGAAAAATCCAGAGCGGAGGTCTCAAATACAGTGTAGAGATGACCTCTTCGATATTCTGGTAACTCCTGCGACTTCGCCGATACAAGGTTCTGCCGTCTAGTGTCGGTCCACTTGATGATTTAGAGACGCGGAGAAGGGGAAACTGCAGCACCGGAAACAGATTGTCCTCTAAAGAAAGATGTCAACCCTTACGTCCTGGAGATGCCTTTCAGCTTTTTCTCAAAGTAAGGGGTTACTTGCAGCAAGTGGGTGCATGAGATGTGCTCGAAAAGAGATC
Organism: Ariolimax columbianus; assembly: GCA_036924085.1. Taxonomy (NCBI): domain Eukaryota; kingdom Metazoa; phylum Mollusca; class Gastropoda; order Stylommatophora; family Arionidae; genus Ariolimax; species Ariolimax columbianus. Next base: position 15,762,802 of record JAVGWX010000025.1, on the reverse strand, counting down.
CGATTAAACGTCGTGATTGGTACAAATACAAAGCTTTCTTAAATCAATCTATTGTACAGCTGTCACAATTGTTCAACAGCGGCGTTTATCTTCCGTCTGGATAATTTGTGCACGTCAAAAATGCTCCAATCAACAAGGGGGTTGGAGGGAGTTGGGGGGGGGGGGGGGGAATAGGACCGCCTTCTCGTGACGAGATGGATACAATAGCGAAGGGTGATAATAATTTTAGGGTAAACGGAGTCATGGACATAAAGGAGCACACTTTACGTCGAGTCATCCCGCAACCGGTGAGGTCGATGGGGCACAGATGAAGATACCTTCACACCCCACGCCACCCTACTTTGTCAGCGACCGCTGCATGTGCCTCCTCTGGTCGGAGATTGGTCCATTCTTTAATGCCACTCTTCCATATATTTTTGGGTCGACCTCTTCGTCGTCCGCTTGGCACCTTTCCGTCCAGGATCATATTTGCATGACCGTTTGATCACTGAAAGATGTCGATAACATGAAGAAATGTATTTGGTGTTTGTGCTGAGTAAAGAAGTTGAAACCCATTCTGTCGACGTAGTTCTGGACAGTTGTCTACGTTTTCTTGTAAATCATTTCTAAGCATATAATATATTTCACACTCTCCTTTAACGCGTTATCAAATCGCAAACCTTGAAACTAAACAAAACTGCTCTATAATAACATCTAAAACACACTTTAAGAGCGTGTAATGTAACACTCTCAGCAGGGGAAGGCCGGTCTAATTTATGGCTCGTTCGTTTTGATAAAAAAAGTAACGCCGTAATGACCGTCTCCTAGCTACCAATTGACCTGATTCCTACGTTGTGTTAGGCTGGATCAGCTTACATTTCCAATAGTAACTGATTAATTCCCTTTGCTGCTTCCCACGTCTGCTAACATGTCACTACAAAAATGACCATTACAATTAAAATTTTTAATTTATTTCACATCTGTGTTATGCAAAGGGGTGCCTTGTCTAATTCTTCAAAACTGTTTGGGATAGCTCAGCCTATCCTGTCTATTATAACGCTTCGATACTGAAAACATGACACACGTATTTGCTACAAAGTATCAGCAGCTGTTCTCAATCTATTTATATGGCTGCTCGCCTTATTCTTCTCATAATCATATTAAAGGAGGTTCGTGGTTGAAATTGCGAGATGACATGTTAGAGGTTCGTGAAGTTCGTTGAAAATGCGAGATGACATGTTAGAGGTTCGTGAAGTTCGTTGAAATTGCGAGATGACATGTTAGAGGTTCGTGAAGTTCGTTGAAATTGCGAGATGACATGTTAGAGGTTCGTGAAGTTCGTTGAAATTGCGAGATGACATGTTAGAGGTTCGTGAAGTTCGTTGAAATTGCGAGATGACATGTTAGAGGTTCGTGAAGTTCGTTGAAATTGCGAGATGACATGTTAGAGGTTCGTGAAGTTCGTTGAAATTGCGAGATGACATGTTAGAGGTTCGTGAAGTTCGTTGAAATTGCGAGATGACATGTTAGAGGTTCGTGAAGTTCGTTGAAATTGCGAGATGACATGTTAGAGGTTCGTGAAGTTCGTTGAAATTGCGAGATGACATGTTAGAGGTTCGTGAAGTTCGTTGAAATTGCGAGATGACATGTTAGAGGTTCGTGAAGTTCGTTGAAATTGCGAGATGACATGTTAGAAACTTCATTGTGTGAGACTGCATAATGTTTATGAGGTGGGCTGGACTTTCTTCTTCGATGCATTTGTTTCTTAGAAGTAAGCCAGTTACCCATTTACATTTGGGTCGATAATAACGTTCCGATAATGCGAGTTAAGCTCTTTACTTTTGCAGAGAACAAGAAGTTCTCTGCCAATCAAATTGGACTTCTGCTCATTTGTTCCCGGTACATATTGGTGACATGCGTAATCTTTACAGACTCATTATGTGCCATTAAAGCTCTCGCAGATGGTGGCCATTGTATGCCTAAACTTACCTAAATATCTCTAGATGACGACGAACTTATCACATCCCACGAAGTGAGAATAATTATGCGACGGATTCCTAGTATCAATAATAATAATTTGCCCTTCAACGTCGCCGAGGACCACCACCATCAGCACATGTCATAATGCAAACTTGAGTATGTGTGCGCTCATGGTTGATCAAGCCAATTCGAGACGAAAAGTCTATGACACGACTGGCAAACGTAGTCAGCAGTTGTATCTAAAAGTTTCTCTGCTATTGACTTCCTAATTGTACGTCTCTCCTGGGCTGCCTGGATACGAAGACCCTCGATGAGTTCAATGTCGTCTGTGACCGTTCTATTCCACGTTGAGCGATTGTGAGCCAGGTCCTCTCAGATGTTAATGTCTATTTAACAGCACTGAAAGGACTCCTCCAGACTGTCCTTGAAACGGTTTTTTGAACGAACTTTTCTTCACTCACTTCGCTATACAGAAGCCTCTTTGGAAGCCTTTTGTTTGACATTCGGGCAAGATGGCCAGCCTATCTGAATTTGGATTTTTGCAAAAGTGCATGAATACTCTACACATTGACTCTGGACAGCACTTCAGTAGCTGCGGTATGGTCCTACCAACGTAAATGCAGCATGCGTATCAGACAGTTCATATGAAAATGATTTAGCCTCTTGACGTCACCAGTAGTGTCGGATCCCTGCTCAGTCAAATACATATGCCGCTCCTTTCAAGGCTTTGGACATTGACAACTCTCCTCATGTAAGTTCGACCTAGCGCTACTCCTTATGCCTGTTTCAAGTTGAGGCCCAGTGATGACGTGTATTTTCATAATCACTTCTATAGTTATTTCTTGTTCTACCTTCCTTCCTCTTCCAACGTGGATTCCATATCAGGTCCTGTTTTGCTGCATTTGTTCGTGATTTACTTGTAGTGTGTCTAATTCAAGCCAGCTTTCCTACTTTTGATTTGCTCCACTGGTTGCTGTTGACTCCGTCTTCATAGATCTTCATTCCTCATCGTGTCTTGTCAGTCTGTACACATTATCCTCTGTAGAGTTTGACTGACAAAAGACTTGAATTTCCTCTGTATTACCTGTTTTTTTCTCTAAGTCTCTGCTATGTACATAATAACAGACTTGACATAGGAGCTTAGCATTCTTAGCTTGGTATTAGTCGTTATTTTCATGGATTTCCACACATTCTTAGTTCTTAGTCGACCTGCACTTATACAAGACCAGATGCCCATGTGCAGGTCCCAGCCCTAGTTTGAGCTGGATGTAGCTGGCACAAAGATTTCCTGCTTAGCGGGCTAGGCTCGAGCAGTACTGCGTTGGGACAATCGCCTACAGGGGGTGGTTAACCGATGTGCGAGCCAATCTTAATAGACTCAAACACCTGAGTAAAATAAGACGGCAGCCTGTTAGGCGGCATCTATTTTGCTCCAAACATACCACCTAAACATGACCGGTATTATGCCATGTCACACAGTTAGTCGCCTCTTGCTCTCAGTGGGACAGTGGTGCTATTCTTGTTCCTGTCGTAGACCAAGACCCCGGCAGACCACTCTAGTGAAAGGTCAATCAGTTAATCATTAGCAAATAAATCGGTCAATCTGTCATTGTATATGTCAGTTAACAAGTCAAGCAATGGCTGACTGTGCCATGACGCTTTGTCGGGCAATCTGTTAGTTCATGAGTCTATTAGACAATCAATCAGTCAGCTAGTCTATCCGTCGGTCAGTTTGTAAGTCCATCAGTCGGTCAATCTGTCAGGCAGTCTATCCGTCAGTCAGTGTGTATGTCCTTCAGTCAGTTAGTCTTTCCGTCGGTCGGTCAGTCAGTCAGTCAATCAGTGAGTCATTATATCAGTCAGGTAGTATGTTTGTCCTTCAGTCAGTCAGTCAGTCAATCAGTCTATCAGTCGGGCAGTCAGTCAATCAGTTAGTCATTCTATCCATCGGTCAGTCAGTCAATCTGTGAGTCATTCTATCCATCGATCATTCAGTCAACCACTCATTCAGTATGTCAGTCATTCAGTCTATCCGTCTGTCAGTATGTCAGTCATTCAGTCTGTCAGTCAGTCAGCTTCTCAGTAAGTCAATTTGTGAGTCAGTCTATCAGTTAAGCACTCTATCAGATAATCAATCAGTAAATCAGCCAGTCTATCCGCCAGTGAGAACGTTAGTCATTCAGTCATCCAATCAGCCATTCATCCATAGACGTGCCACTCAATCAGCCGCACTCAATCAATCCGTCAATCGATTAATCTGTAAATCTGTCAGTGAGAAAATCTATCTGTATGTCTGTTCGCTAGTTCCACA
>JAVGWX010000025.1:15718532-15756032 GCA_036924085.1 Ariolimax columbianus | reverse complement strand
TCTGCATTTAAGGCTACCATTAAAGCGGGGCATGGAGTCTACATAGAGTATCCAGACAGAACATCTGATGAGTTGGTAGATGCGTGTGGGGAGATATGTTCAAATTATGAGGCAGAAATAACAGCACTGGAAGTAGCTATGTACCACTTGAAGACTGTATTTGATGCGTTTCCATCAAACAGCCAAAGCATAGTAATCTTTACAGACTCATTATCAGCTCTTCAAGCTCTGGAAGACGGTGGTCACTATAGGCCTGAACTTACAAAAGTATCCCTAGATGCCAACCAACTTCTCGCATCTCATGAAGTCAGAATAGTTGTACAATGAATCCCTGGTCACTCAAATACACCTGACAGTGACATGGCAGACAGACTGGCTAAGAAGGGAGCAAGTAAAGAGAAACACTACACTCACACAACCCTACAGACAGTCACACAAGTACTGAAGACTGTGAACAAAGAGGTCTTGCTGAATAGATGGGCAATGGGAAATACTGGGAAAGAAATCCACAAACATGTGGCCATTCCAAATCCCAAAGACAACATCAACCTCCTGAAAAGGAGAGACCAAAGCATCATGTTTCGACTTCACACTTAACACTTACAACTTAAAAGCCACTTGAACAGAATCCAACCAGAATATGCTCCAGAGTGCCGACTCTGCACACATCACCATGAAACTGTTGAACATCATCTTTTTGAATGTCCGGCCCTTGCAGGTGATAGGAAAGAGCTTCCTCCGAGGCCAGACAAATGGAAAACTTTGTACGGAACTAAACAACAGTTAACAAACACTTGCAGATACCACTGTATGGCATTGGGCCAAAGGGCAGGAGCCCATAGGCCGCTAGATCAATAACCAACCTAATGAACCAACCAATCGTAAATTACGTTTTCAATCGTTACTAGGTAACGACTCTGGCACGAGTATAAATCAAATTGAGGATAGAATAGATTGTACACAAGCTAGCTTATGATTGTTAATCTAAATGGAGTTCCACTACCAACATTTAAACTTACCAAAGCCATCGATAAATGATACTACAGTGCTAAAACTACCAAGAATGTTCAAGGACACACACGCCATGCCTCTGACAGTAGTACATTTTATGTTAAGAAAAAATAGACTAATACTATGTAAGTTAACAATATATTTGGCTTGCTTGGCTTCGTTCATCCTCAATCTCCCACTACCAAACACTAAAAGGGCTTAAGTAGCAGAATGTAGTCCAGAGAACGGAATGCGTTGTGTCGTAGTTTACAGCTTGAATACGATATTTACACCTTTCGGTTCAACACATCCGACTTCAGCAAGCACTTTTTGAGTACCGGGTTAGCATTCCCTCTTCGATCCCTTCTCCTTAGCCAGTCTGCCCTGCTGCAGCCTGTTATCCAGGATCACCGCGTAGAGGTTTAGAATGGTCTTGGCAGCTCTGGTTCGCTGGCCCTGACGCTAGCAGTCAGTTATGGGTCGCTGACCACTGCAGCTCGTGCGCTGCTCAGCGTCTTGATCTCATACAATATATTTTGGTTTTCTACGCATTTGTTGAAGAAATAATTGTGAATTGGTGCCTATTTTAAATGTGTTAACATAAATTGCATGACTGTAGTCCGACCATGCTGACTTGTGAAATGACTGACTGACTAAAATTCGTCAAACTCTGGCTACACAGATCAACCCTGGCGCGCCAGTCTTTATTGTGCACAAGGCACTCACTTGAGGAGGTGGCTCTGGAGTCTTGGTGCGCTCTTCTCTGAGGGCGATATGCTTTCTCTGAACTTCTAAGACGGGTTTTCACTTTGCGATCTGAGCATCTTTGGTGATACTAGCGCGTCAGATAAAACGGCTTAGTCAGGAGGTGACATCGATGTTAAACCTTTTAAGAGAGGCTTTCAAGGCGTCTATGTGGCGTTCGAATGTTTCCCTATCGAGCTTTTGCCTGTGATGAAATCCGCACATAACAGCTGCTTAGAGATGCGCTGATCTGGCACTCGAACAACATGTCCTGTCCATCGTATCTAGACATTTTGCAGAAGCGTATGAACGCTGAGAATGTTAGCCATTTTTTCGAATTTCAGAGTTAGATACTCTCTCTTGCCATCCGATCCTGATGAGACTACGCAGACATCTCAAGTGAAAACAATTTAGCTGTCTGCTAGACACTGTCCATGTTTTACAAGCATATAGCTGAGTGGTTAATACTATAATACGATAGACTATAACTTATAAAAGTCTGAGGTCTGTATAACGGATTAAGCATTTACATCATTTGGCAAAACTGACTAAATACAGCCTTTTAGAGAAACAGAATAAAAGGAACAATCGGCTGTATTGAAAATCAAAAGATTATACGCGCAATAAAAGATATAACGGATATATGGCAGGAACAAAAACATTTATGAAATATATGTTACAACCAAAAGATTATATCCATGGACAAAGTCTGACTGTGATGAAAACAACGATAAAGGTCGCGAAAAAATTGTTTATGAATCCTCACATGAATCTCATGTTTCGATTACAACTGAATCACGTGCAACTGGTGGGAAAAGATGAATTAAGCTGACAGGAGAATAACGATAAACAGTGCAACAACTGCAATATGGTGTTCACATGGTTTATCATACATAATAATGCATGATCGACTGAATTTCCGGAACGATGGCAACCAAAACAAACTGGCTGGCGAATAGAACGGAAACTAAACAAACTGGCTGGCGAATAGAAGGGAAACTAAACAAACTGGCTGGCGAATAGAAGGGAAACTAAACAAACTGGCTGGCGAATAGAAGGGAAACAAAACAAACTGGCTGGCGAATAGAAGGGAAACAAAACAAACTGGCTGGCGAATAGAAGGGAAACAAAACAAACTGGCTGGCGAATAGAAGGGAAACAAAACACACTGGCTGGCGAATAGAAGGGAAACAAAACAAACTGGCTGGCGAATAGAAGGGAAACTAAATTACACTGTCCTTGCACCGATAGATTAATTAATTAGACTATTACAAGTTTTTTTTCCAAATACACCAACCCAGAAGAACAAGAGGCCAAAGCTTACAAATTACCTGTTTAAAATTTGTTTTAATTATGCGTGTTTGCCTCCTTAGTTTCTACTGGCGGAGGCGCGCCTATTCTATAGACCTTAGTCAATTTGGGCGATATTAAGACGCATAAACCAGTGCTTCGATGTATGTGTGCATCTATATGTACCTATGCTAGGAATTAACTGAACAAAGGTCCAGATTATATATAAGGAACTATTTTTTTAGCCAGAGTGTGGTGAATGATTGGAATGCAATGCCACAAGAAGTAGTGGAGACAGGAACAATTAATGCACTTAGAATAGATTGGATACGGAAAGCTTTTAGAGCAAGGAAATTTAAATGAAACTGGTTGTATACAGACTGCAGAGTCTTCTAAACTTGTATAAAGACGTGAAGTTAACATGTATTTCAATGTTATTCATCTCTCTTTTGTTGTCTCCCTTTCTACCAAGTTGTTGTCCACTTTCGAGATTTGTATTTTTTTCTTTCGTAGCCCGATTTACACTTATCTTTACTTTACGGCAGGTCTCACTGCTGCTATCTATTCACCTTTTCCTCGGTCTACCGCTAGCTCTTCATCCTGATGTTCTCGTATCAAAAGTTGCCTAAACAATGTTTCTGACCATTATGTTGATAAATAAGAGAGTCACTGTAATAATCAATTATTTTCATTTTCGTATCTCACATAATTACTTTAAAAAAATTAGTTTACATGTGTGACCTATTTACTGACTTGCCCTCGTTCATCTCCCTACATGACATAATTGTATATCCGAGATGCTAATGAGATCAAAGAAATATTTCAGGAGTGGCAGTTGGTTGTTTTAAAATACACATTTTGTGACATGGTGACTTTACTGTCTTAAAATTGGAAAGATGATTGGTGAGTTATTGATCCAGTGAGTCCAGCCCTTTCGCACAATGCCATATATCGGCAAGTTTTTGTGAGCTGTTGTTCAGTTGTGTACAAAGTGTTCCATTTGTCTGGCTTCGGCGGAAGAAGCTCTTTTCTAACACCAGCAAGCAGCTGGCAATAAACAAGATGATGTTTAACGGTTCCATAAGCACAACCGGGCACTCTGGAGTATGTTCTGCTTGGATTCTGTTCAAGTGGCTGTTAAGTTGTAAGTGGTGAATGCAATGCCAGAAAATGGTGCTTTGGTCTCTTATTATCAGGAGGTTGATATTTTCTTTGGGATTTGGGATGTCCATATGTTTGTACGACTCAGCATAAACCTCGAAACATGGGAAAATGCTGCAAAAGACCGTATAGTCTGGCGTACAGATCTCCGCAGAGGAGCCGTGTCATGCGAGGCTTCTAAAAGGACTGCAGCAGAACAACTGAGAAAGGCCAGAAAAGCCAGAAAAGCCAGAAAAGCCCGTGAAGTATTATAGTCCGGCGAAGCGAACTTTCCATGCCCTCATTGCCTGCGATTATGGAGATCCCAGATCGAACTTGTCAGCCATCTCCGCACCCATCAACAACCCGGAAGTACAGAATACTCGACTGGAAGGACTAACTATAATGAAAAAGGAAAGGTCCTCATCACGCGTGATGGACGAACAACAACATATTTGTTTGTATATTTTTTTTCTTAGTATTTGTAATCTATTCAACCAGGCCTCTTTGTTCGCAGTCATCAGTAGTTGTTTGTTTGTCTGTAGGTTTGAGGTCATGTACCAACCAGCACCAGGCATGCCGTACACAAAACCAGAGACTACAGTCAGCGGGCAGACGTTGAATGCCGTAGACAAATTCACATATCTGGGCAGCACGCTGTCTAGATCTGTCAGCCTAGACGATGAGGTGGCAAGCAGAATAGCAAAGGCCAGCACAGCCTTTGATAGAATGCGCTCGATGGTCTGGGCACGTCGTGGCATTAGCGTCAAGACCAAAATCAAAGTCTACCGTGCAACCATCATTCCAACCCTACTATACGCTTGCGAAAGCTGGACTGTATACTCTGGACATGCAAGGAGGTTAAACCACTTCCACACAGGTTGCCTGAGGCGAATATTCCACATCCGATGGCAATATCGTGTCATTGACATCGAGGTTCTCTCGAGGGCTAACATGCCCAGCATCCATGCACTGCTAGAAAAAGCACGACTAGGATGGGCCGGACACCTCGTCCGTATGTCAGACGAGCGGCTCCCAAAGAGGCTTCTCTACGGCAAGCTGAGAGAGGGATGGCGCGAGTGAGGGCGCCCAGATAAACGTTTTAAAGACGGTCTGAAGGACTCACTAAAAAGTTGCCAGATAGATATCGACACCTGGGAATGTCTTGCGCAAAACAGATCTGTCTGGAGAAGCGCAGTCAAATCGGGTGTAGATGCCGGTGAAGATGACCGTGTTGTGAAAGCCCAGAACATACGCGAGACGCGGAAATCCCAAGCAGCGGGAACACCATCCCCTTCTACAATCCTCGTGTGCCCGATATGTAGCAGATGTTTTCGTGCTCGCATTGGCCTGTTCAGCCACATGCGCACCCACAACCAACAGGGAAATCTGTGACAAGGATGATTTCGGCGGTCCTCATCGACAACGATGGACATCTATTATTATAGGTTTTGTGGGTGGTGTGATCTTGCTCTTGATTTGATATCTTCTTAGCCAATCTTGTTGCCTAGCCATTGCAAGCTGTACTTGAGCGGACTGATATTCATTGCATAACTTTTCCGGGTTTTGTGGGATGTTTAATATGGCTGGAATCTCTGGGAAATGTGCGAGAGTTTAATAAGAATGACATCTGATAAGGAAAACTACAATTAAATCATCAACATCATCAGTTGCCTTTCAGGTTAGCAAGGGCGTGCATGTACCTCCACCCACTTCTATCACGTGTGTCATTGACCAACTCTGTTGTTGATTGTCGTCTGTCCCATTCTCTCAGACTGTCCAGCATATTTTCTCTCTGCTTTCCTTTGTCTCTCAGACTGTCCAGCATATTTTCTCTCTGCTTTCCTTTGTCTCTCAGACTGTCCAGCATCTTATCTCTCTGCTTTCCTCTGTCTCTCAGACTGTCCAGTATATTTTCTCTCTTCCTTCCTCTTTCTCTCTTTCCTTTGTCACGCCGTGCTTCAAGCCGCCTCTTCTCATTTAAGAAAAAAAAACAACTCCGACACATGATTTCCATTGCTAGGGTAGTCGAGGGGTTTTTAAGACTAAGGACTACAGGCCGCTTCACCACTGCTGTCGTCACGTCGTGTGCTGGTTATGTTTGTTTATTTCACCCCCAACAGAAAAACAATATATGACAAACCTGGGATTCGAACCGCTGCCCTCCTCGTCGGCAGGCAGGCCTCGAAATCATTCGGCCAACCGCTCTCATAACATGCCCAAAATAGGATGGATGTCTTGTTCTGATCCTTGCAGTAAGTTGTCTTTGTGTGTCTTCGAGTACTGCATCATTAGACGTCCTTGCAGTAAATTGTCTTTGAGTGTCTTCGAGTACTGCATCTTCAGACGTCCTTGCAGTAAGTTGTCTTTGTGTGTCTTCGAGTTCTGCATCATTAGACGTCCTTGCAGTAAGTTGTCTTTGTGTGTCTTCGAGTACTGCATCATTAGACGTCCTTGCAGTAAGTTGTCTTTGTGTGTCTTCGAGTACTGCATCATTAGACGTCCTTGCAGTACGTTGTCTTTGTGTGTCTTCGAGTTCTTGCATCATTAGGCGTCCTTGCAGTAAGTTGTCTTTGTGTGTCTTCGAGTACTGCATCATTAGACGTCCTTGCAGTACGTTGTCTTTGTGTGTCTTCGAGTACTGCATCATTAGACGTCCTTGCAGTAAGTTGTCTTTGTATGTCATCGAGTACTGCTTCTAATAAGACGTCATTGCAGTCCTGCATTCTTCTGTAGAACCTCATCCCCGTTGTCTCCAAAGATCTACGGGCTAGCTTGCTTGTCAATAATTAACTGTCATTTATCAGTACTGGTTTCACGTAACATCCAAAGACTCTCTTTCTCAGAAACAGCCACAAGGTTTTCTTGCACAATATTCCTTTCATGGTCTGGAATACCGATTTTTTTCTGCTATTCTGCTGTGGAGCGTGTGCCCGAATGGTTCCGAGGCGTGTCTACCGACAACGAGGGCAGCGGTTCGAATCGCCGGCATGTCATATGTTGTTTTTCTGTTGGGGTAAAATAAACAAACATAGCCAGCACACGACGTGGCGACAGCAGTGGTGAAGCGGCATGTAGTCCTCAGCCTTCAAAGCCCCTCGACTACCCCAGCAATGACAAAAATGTAGTATGACAGTTTTGTTTGTTTGTTTTTTTTACAGTTTATTCTGCATTTTATTTCATAATTACATCTTCCATCAGATGTTATGTACGTGCCCATATATTTAACACAATTCAATTCAGTGGTTTAAATAGGAAGATGAGAATACGCCTCATCAGAATACATCTTCAGAGAAGATAACCAAAGTAAACGTGTGAACTCGACAATGTAAGATCCTAATATGAAAGTCAATAGCAAAAGACGTCACTGCTGTCGTGGATGAAGTGGTAGAGTACTAGGACACAACTAGATAATGAGGTGAGGTGGCCAGTTATCATGACCGCTTACTTTACTTAAAATATCTGGGTTCGATTGTCAGTGATGAAGGATCAAAATTTGAGGTGTTGGCCAGAATAGCACAGACAATAGCGGCGCTTGAACGGCTTAACAATATCTGGCAAGATAAACGGTTAGCACTATGCACGAAAATCAGATTAATGCGTGCACTGGTCCTGTCAATATTCCTCTATACGTGTGAGACATGGACAGTTACAGCTGACCTTCAGCGAAGGATACAGGCCTTGGAGATGAGATGTTTCCGAAGACTTTTAAACGTCACGTTCAAAAATCGAGTTACAAATGAGGAAATACGAGATAGATTTACAACAGCAATAGGGCCTTTTGAAGACCTTTTGGAAACTATCAAAAGAAGGAAACTCGCTTGATACGGTCACATATCGAGATCAAATGGTCTTGTAAATACGATCCTCCACGGAAAGGTGCAAGGCAAACGACGAAGAGGTCGGCCCAAAATGAGATGGGAGGACAACATAAAAGAATGGGGAGAATCTCCGTCCAGAAGAGGCACAGGCAGCGGCCGCTGACAGAGAAGGGTGGCGTGGGGTTGTGAGGATGTCTTCACGTGTGCCCTAACGACCTCACTGGTTACGGGATGACCTGACCTGACCTTACTTTAGTTACTTACCAGTTAATCTGTCCTTCATTTAAAGTTACAAGTGAGTACCATCGCCAGTGGTGGTGGCGATATCGTCAGACGGTTTTGTATTTGGATTGTAGTTAGGTTGAAATGCGCTGGTCATCAACCTCACTTTCTCGTCCCGCGATATTTTGGACCAGTCGGAAGACGTACGTCAACCCGACTGGAAGTAACTTACGAAGCATGCACTCTTGTTTTGTCGCTTGAAACTTGCGAGATTCGATTGCCCATTGTTTCCGTTTATCGATATTAGTGCCTTACCTCTCGACAAAAGTAACCAGGTCCCCATTTACAAATGTATCAACTAGACAGTACCGGTAAGGAGATCTGAACCATACCTCTTCCATGCAAAAGCATATGCTCTACTCTTACGTTGATCAGACGCTTCATACAAAAGATGGTTCTTCTTCTTCTTCTTTTTCTTCTTCTTCTTCTTCTTCTTCTTCTTCGTACGCTGTCAAACGTCAACCTTTATTTTTTTGAAAAAAGCAGCTATCATCCTGAGGGTGTCGACACTGCCATAGAGCTTGTCTAGTGTTGGCACTGGTGATGGCCACATGTGCTTTCTCTGGTCCTCGTATGTCGGGCAGTTTTGCAGCAGATCTTCAGCGGTAATTTTCCCTGTACCACAAGTGCATTCGTCAGTGCCACGTATCTTCAGTTTATTGATTAGATGGTACCTCAGTCTGTTGTGTCCTGTGCGGAGTTTGAAGACTACGACCTGCTCTCTTCTGTTCAACTCTTAATAGGCATCATTTTTTTGAGTAGCCAGTATGTTCTGTTTCCCAAAAGATGGTTCAACATTAGATACTGCCGTGGAAGATTATGTTCGAGATATCATTGTTCGAGGTCCCAGTATCTATAAATTGGAGATTAAGAGAACCAATCCCCTTCTTTTGTGGCATGTCCCTAAAAATAATAAAAAACATCTCAGTAGACTAGCGCTTGCAGTTACAAGGAAAGCTAGTTAGCACACTGCTCATAATAAGCAAAAGCTCTAACGACTCCGCCATTAAGATTGCAAAAACGCTTAGCATGATACGCGTATCAGACCAACCTCTCACGTTCTCGACTTTTAGACGACATGTTGAGACGCGCATGTTCTAGAAAAAAATTCAATTTTGTTTTTTTACGTTAATTAACGTGAGTAATTGTTTTTGTTAATCAAAATATGTGCCTAGTTGGTAGGGGTATTCTATAATTCTAACGTGTTTTCAAGCGTCTGAGCAAACAATACCCAGCTGTAAATGGGTACCTGAGTCTTAGTCGGCCTGTACTTCTACAGGAGCATAAGCCCCAGTGCAGGTCCCATATCTGATCTGCGCTAGATGTAGCCAGGAGGAAGGCTCGAGCAGCTTATTATTCCTCTGTGGAGGGTGGTTAACTGATGTGTGAGCCCATCTTAATAGACTCACACTAGATCAAAGTAAACCCGAAGCCTGTTAGGCGCTATCTATCCTGTAAAGCACCTAACCATGGCCGGTATTATGCTATGTCACACAGTTAGTTGCCTCTAACGACAAGTTTTCTGTGAGGCAGTGGTGCTATTCTTGTCCTTGTCATTCACATAGACCGCGACAAACCACTCGGGGACCTAGCTTCAGTTAATAAAGCCAACACAGAGAGTTTAGGAACAAGGGATCTCATTTTAAAAGAAAACCAGCGGAGACCAGACAATAATAAATACTTTAAAACAAGTCATTCCTGTAGTCAAGGACAACGATCCATTTCAGAGAGTAAGGCAAAGGCAAAGGCCACCTTCCATCGTAGACGATGATGGTATAATTAATTTTGCTAGCGATATTTTTAAGAAGGATTAACTGCGCTACTTTTTATCCTCACTCTCTCGTCTCGTGCCGCCCGACGCCAGTGGCAAGTCAAGGACAAGACGACTAGGGGGCGACTACGAGATGCAGGGGATTCCGCATCAAGCACCCATGAAAAAGACGGCGGAGTTCTGAGTCGAACCCACACCCCTTGATCACGAGGCAGACGACTTAACCACTTCGCCACGGAATCCATAGATTTCCTTGAACACAAAGGGGTATCCATATTCATTGGAGCTATCCAAGGGTGTAGACAGACCCATTCATATATACATACCCCTGGAGGTATCCATAACACTTGTGGATATCCACGAATTGTCTGTTCCATATCCATTGGGCGTAGGCGGATCATATAATCAGCTGTGTGACTCCAGGTCTGAACATCGATGTGGTTGTGATGTGTGCGTTCTCTGTTAGGTTATGTTGTGCTGTGTGTGTGTTAGGTTATGTTGTGGTGTGTGTGTGTGTGTTGTGTTATGTTGTGGTGTGTGTGTGTTGTTTTATGTTATGCTGTGTGTGTGTTAGGTTATGTTGTGGTGTGTGTGTGTTGTGTTATGTTGTGCTGTGTGTGTGTTAGGTTATGTTGTGGTGTGTGTGTGTTAGGTTATGTTGTGGTGTGTGTGTGTTAGGTTATGTTGGGGTGTGTGTGTTGTGTTATGTTGTGCTGTGTGTGTGTTAGGTTATGCTGTGGTGTGTATGTGTGTGTGTGTTGTGTTATGTTGTGGTGTGTGTGTTGTGTTATGTTGTGGTGTGTGTGTGTTGTGTTATGTTGTGATGTGTGTGTGTTGGGTTATGTTGTGGTGTGTGTGTGTGTTGTGTTATGGTGTGGTGTGTGTGTGTTAGGTTATGTTGTGGTGTGTGTCTGTTGTGTTATGTTGTGGTGTGTGTGTGTTAGGTTATGTTGTGGTGTGTGTGTGTGTTGTGTTATGTTGAGGTGTGTGTGTATGTTGTGTTATGATGAGGTGTGTGTGTTGTGTTATGTTATGGTGTGTGTGTGTATTGTGTTATGTTGAGGTGTGTGTTGTGTTATGTTGAGGTGTGTGTGTTGTGTTATGTTGTGGTGTGTGTGTTGTGTTATGTTGTTGTGTGTGTGTTGTGTTATGTTATGGTGTGTGTGTTGTGTTATGTTGTGGTGAGTGTTGTGTTATGGTGTGGTGTGTGTTGTGTTATGTTGAGGTGTGTGTGTGTGTGTTGTGTTATGTTGTGGTTTGTGTGTGTTAAGTTATGTTGTGGTGTATGTGTGTGTTGTGTTATGTGGTGGTGTGTGTGTGTTGTTTTATGTTGTGCTGTGTGTGTGTTAGGTTATGTTGTGGTGTGTGTGTGTGTGTGTTGTGTTATGTTGTGGTGTGTATGTTGTGTTATGTTGTGCTGTGTGTGTGTTAGGTTATGTTGTGGTGTGTGTTGTGTTATGTTGTGGTGTGTGTGTGTTAGGTTATGTTGTGGTGTGGGTGTGTGTTGTGTTATGGTATGGTGTGTGTGTGTTAGGTTATGTTGTGGTTTGTGTGTGTTGTGTTATGTTGAGGTGTGTGTGTGTGTGTTGTGTTATGTTGAGGTGTGTGTGTTGTGTTATGTTGTGGTGTGTGTGTATTGTGTTATGTTGAGGTGTGTGTGTGTGTGTGTTGTGTTATGTTAGGGTGTGTGTGTTGTGTTATGTTGTGGTCTGTGTGTTGTGTTATTTTGTGGTGTGTGTTGTGTTATGTTGAGGTGTGTGTGTTGTGTTATGTTGAGGTGTGTGTGTGTGTGTTGTGTTATGCTGTGGTGTGTGTTGTGTTATGTTGTGGTGTGTGTGTTTGTGTTATGTTTAAGTGTGTGTGTGTTGTGTTATGTTGTGGTGTGTGTGTGTGTTGTGTTATGGTGTGGTGTGTGTGTTGTGTTATGTTGAGGTGTGTGTGTGTAGTGTTATGTTGTGGTGTGTGTGTGTGTTGTGTTATGTTGTGGTGTGTGTGTGTGCGTTGTGTTATGTTGTAGTGTGTGTTGTGTCATGTTGTGGTGTGTGTATGGTGTTATGTTATTGTGTGTGTGTTGTGTTATGTAATGATGTGTGTGTTGTGTTATGTTGTGATGTGTGTGTTGTGTTATGTTGTGGTGTGTGTGTTGTGTTATATTGTTGTGTGTGTGTGTTGTGTTATGTTGTTGTGTATGTGTTGTGTTATGTTGTGGTGTATGTTTTGTGTTATGTTGAAGTGTGTGTGTGTGTTGTGGTATGTTGTAGTGTGTGTGTTATGTTATGTTGAGGAGTGTGTGTGTTATGTTATGTTGAGGTGTGTGTGTGTGTTGTGTTGTGTTATGTTGTGGTGTGTGAGTTGTGTTATGTTGGGGTGTGTGTGTTGTGTTATGTTATGTTCTGTGTTGTATTATGTTGTGGTGTGTGTGTGTTGTGTTATGTTGAGGTGTGTGTGTGTTGTGTTATGTTATATTATGGTGTATGTGTTGTGTTATGTTGAGGTGTGTGTGTTGTGGTATGTTGAGGTGTGTGTTGTGTTATGTTGTGGTGTGTGTGTTGTGTTATGTTGTGGTGTGTGTGTTGTATTATGTTGTGGTGTGTGTTGTGTTATGTTGTGTTGTGTGTTGTGTTATGTTGTGCTGTGTGTTGTGTTATGTTGTGCTATATGCGTTGTGTTATTTTGTGTGTTGTGTTGTGGTGCGTGTTGTGTTATGTTGTGGTGTGTGTGTGTTGTGTTATGTTGTGTTATGTTGTGCTGTGTGTGTGTTGTGTTATGTTGTGCTTTGTGTGTTGTATTATGTTGTGCTATATGTGTTGTGTTTTGTTGTTTAGTGTGTTGTGTTTTGTTTGTGTGTGTGTGTGTGTGTGTTTGTGTTGTGTTATGTTGTGATCTGTGTGTTGTGTAATGTTGTGCTGTGTGTGTTGTGTTATGTTGTGGTGTGTGTGTTGTGTTGTGATTTGTGTGTTGTGTAATGTTGTTCTGTGTGTGTTGTGTTATGTTGTGGTGTGTGTGTTGTGTAATGTTGTGTTGTGTAAAGTTGTGTTGTATGATGTTGTATAATGTTGTTATATGCAATGTTGTGTTGAGTAATTGTTTGGTGTATTATGTTGTTTCGTGTTTTTTAATATAGTATTGTGTTGTACTGATGTATTGTTGTTATGTTGTGGTGTGTAATTTTGTGTTTTGTTATTGCCTATTGTGTTGTGTTATGCTGTGTTATGTTGTGATATGTTGTGTTGTGTTATTGCTTTTGTATTGTTTTATGTGTGTAATGTTATTTTGTGTTGTGTAACGTCATGCAATGTTATGATATCTTGTATATGCCTTGTTTTAATATGGTGTACTGTGTTGAGTTGTGCAATGTTGTATTGTGTTATGTTGTATTGTGTTATATGGTGTTGTGCTTTTGTATATTATATTGTATTCTGTTGATCTGTGTTTATTATATTCAAATTTGGTCACGATTGGCAACGTTTCATTTGTAGCTGGTTACAGTTGTTCTACGTTTATCTCAAGACATGACGAAAGGGGACCTGGACCCTCAGGATAGTAGTGGTCTCTCTACTTTTGTAGTAATATTGACAATCCACACCTCATTGTGCAGCCTATTTTCAGAAGAGACGAAGGCGAGATACGGCGTCTTGACGAATTTGGTCTTCTGCTCATGACGTAAGGTGGGGTCTTGGTCAATTTGTTTCATCTGCTCATGACGTATGGTGGAAATATTTGCTACGAAAGGCAAGAGAGGAGTTCCTTCCGTCTGACGGTCAGGCGGTGCTTCTCTGCCCTCAGTGTTACAGACGGTTTCGGGCTCGGATTGTTTTGATCAGTCACCCACGAACCCACTTCACGATTGACATATGACAGTGCAGTCCTCTTAGGAAACGATGAACAAACAAGAAATCCACGCTATACATATGGCAAGTACAATAAAGGCACAGATATGGCAAGTACAACAAAGCCACAGATATGCCAAGTACAACAAAGCCACATATATGCCAAGTACAACAAAGCCACAGATATGCCAAGTACAACAAAGCCAAATATATGTCAAGTACAATAGAGCCACAGACATGTCAAGTAAAACTAATCTACCCTAACGGCAAGTTAAACCACGCTATTGAACCATTTAGAAGTCACATACATACCTAACAGAGCTGGTGATGATAATGAACCAACTGTCATGCGAAATTAAAATGGAGAAGTTTTGGGTGAAACCATTCCGGGTCTGCTGTCATCAAACGCTAAGAATCGTTGCTTTAATACGACACCACTGAAGCTAGTGTCTGCTTTGGGATCATCTTTATCAATATAGGTTCTTGCTTTCTTTTTCAAATAAACACTCGAAGAGTATTGTACATAGACGTGCTATTAATTCGCGCCCAGGAGCACACCAAACACGTGCAGACAGCACACATGCGAGTTATCACAGTTTATTTATCACATTGTACTAGTACTGTCTAGATATCAACTTATTGATTCCTTGTGTGTCTCCAGTTCTCATCTTGTTTGGCCGCGCAAACTGTTGTCGTGGATCAACTGCGGAGCAGGGAATTAAATAGCTGTAACCTGATATGCGTGAAGTATAGAATGACTAAGAAATTCTGGGCATGTGGCAGACTGGAATTTCATAGAGAACCTTCGTCTAGCTGGTTGAATCTATTAAGCGTACCGGATTGGTGGCAATCGACAAGTACCCGAACGGGAATGTTAGTTATTTGGTTTCCCCTCTACTTATGTCGTTAAGCACGACGTGGGGAGCTTAAATATTATGTCCTGCGCCAAGTGCGCTGCTTCGGTCAATGTGAGTCCGTGTCGCGGCAAAATCCATATAATGTCATCCATCCACCTGCCTCGCGGAAGTCCACTTGCTCTGTAGCCAGATCTACCATCGATGTAAGCCATCAGTGGAAGTTGATCATGGTGCGTTCTCATGAGATGACCAAAACAAACGAAAATATTTTCTGCCTGGAAATGTATTGTGCACAAGACGTAGTGCCGACCATACTTCGAATATCGTCTTTTCGCATTCTGTCTCTCCTGGGAACACCGATGACCTTCCTCAAACACTTCACTTCACTCGTCAAAAAGCTACTATGACGAGTCTTAGATAAAGGGCACCTTTGGTACTGATTATACAGATTCGGCATAAATATATTGCTGTGTTGTCAAACTAATTCACGTGTTCCTAAGCAGTGGAGACAGCTGAAAAGTCACCTAGTCTCGATTTCCCTGTCGATCCTACCATCTGATGTAAATGTATGCTACCCAAATGCGTAAACTCATGAACGTATGCGCCTTTAGAGACGCAATATCATTTACACTTATGTTGAGTGGTCCAGGTGTTTTAACTAGATATCACTAAGGATGATAGACATGACTAAGGCTGATAGACATAAGGCTCATATACCCGATTAAGGCTCATAGCCGCTGCTAATGTTACTAGGCATAAGGCTTACATCCCTGACTACGTCTGGCAGCCGTGAATGTCAGCTATAGCTATTAGGTTAATTTCCCTGTCGAGTTCTAATATCGGTAAGAGTAATAGACCTCACAAATGCTGACAGACGTTACTAACACTAAAAGCCATAACACTGATAGCTCTGACTAACGCTAATAGCCATAAGACTCATAGTGATGTGTAACGCTAACAGCCATGAGGCTCATACCCCTGTCTAACCCTGACAGCCATAATGTAGCCATGAATAACGCAAATTGCCAAAGAGTTCATTGCCCCGACTAACGTTAAAAGCAGTTTGGGTCATAACCCCCAGTATCGCTAATAGCCATGGCGTCATAGCCCCAAGTAACGCTAATAGTCTTGTGTAATAACCCCAAGTAACGCTAATAGCCATGGCGTCATAGCCCCAAGTAACGCTAATAGTCTTGGGTCATAACCAAAAGTAACGCTAATAGTCATGGGTCATTGTTCCAAGTAACGCTAATAGTCATGGGTCATAGCCCCAAGTAACGCTAATAGGCATGGGTCATAGCCCCAAGTAACGTTAATAGTCATGGGTCATAACCTCAAGTAACGCTAATAGTCATATGTCATAGCCCCAAGTAACGCTAATAGTCATGGGCCATATCCCCAAGTAACGCTAATAGTCATACGACTTAAAGCCTTGAACAACGCGAAATGCCATATGGCCCAAAGCCCGAAATAACGCTGACCGCCATAAGACTGAATGCCTTGAATAACGCAAATAGTCATAATGCTCACAGCCATGACTAAATATAATAACCATAATGCTCACAGCCATGACTAACTATAATAACCATAATGCTCACAGCCATGACCAACTATAAAAGCTACAAGGCCCATATCCCTAGCTATAATAGCCATAAAACTAATTTCCCCGAATTAGGCTAACATGGAACCACCAACGCTGTTAGGCCCAACCGCATATGTTGCTGTGTATGGGACTGAGTCTCCATTGAAAGGCGCAGTTAAGAAAGATAATCCTGTGTGAGTCTATGTGTTCTTACGTTCACGTACACATGTAAAAAAGAGCAGCAAAGATGGCGCCATAACTGGCTACGGGACTACATTGCTCTGCTGTTGTTGTTCATTATAGATTCCGCCAAACCATGTATTTGCCGAGAATTCACACTAGTCGACGACTTACACTTATGTTCACGGAAACGTTTGAACTGGTTAATTCGGTCGTTGTGTGTGTTTTCTTCCGTCCGTTTTTCCTGGAATGGACATCGGATATATGAATAGCACTACGCTTAAACATGTGTCATATTTCACGGTCTAGTTCACACAGCTGAACTTCACGCCCTAGCTGAAGACAGTGTCAGCTTTGTTGAATGAAAGTTAGACACGACCATAATGAACTGCCACCTGGAGAGAGATGGGCTCCGTCAGGTGTGTAGCGGCCCAAGACACACCATTGTTGTATGGCGGGAGCTGGTACGACAAACTACAACGATGCCTCAACGACCTTCTGGGTTATGGGACTGATGATGATAATAATTGTACACATGATTTTGCGCGCGCTTTTCTATGTGTATATCTTCAATATAATTCAACAGACATGTCACATTGTCCTTCCCCAAGGGTAATAGAGGGTGTTCAAGGACTAGCAACCTCATTTGCAGAAACATCATCACCTACAAAGCGGAACTGCAAAGAAATGGTATGTATTTATGTAATTGTTGTGGTTGAATGCCTACAATGTGTAAGTCTACTCTTTTGTGCGCCCTGAGAAGGAAGTTAAGTGGAGGGTTTATAGTAGCTTTCTTCAAACCCGCAGCATGCTGATGAAGGTGGACCGCAGTCATCCAGTCGGTTGTTCTATGCTTGGCTTCATCTGCGTGACACTCACTATTACGGGTATTATATCGATCCACATCTCGTCAGACAGGCTGCCTTGACAACAGCCTGTTTCAATGGAGCGCTACATGGAAGAGAGATTGTGGACTTCGTCAGTGTATTGTGCCTGACCCTGACGCGACAGCCTGGTCATTATGTTGTGCCTGCCTAGACTAGCTTCTCAGTTCCCCACACATATATTTACTCGGCGGGCGATCGAGTACCCGGCGGTATAACTGGGCGGGCAGACTAGGTTCATCAGCCTTGGTTGGCAGCCACTCTAAGAGGAGGTAAACTCTGACTCTAAACCCTGGTAGACGAAGCTTGTTAGCGTGTTCAGGCAGTTCGCCTAGGAGAGTAGTAACTCTGATTTTAATCCCACGTCCTAGAGAGTGTTGACTAGTCTTGGGACGATGAGAGTATCATCGGATGTCTCGAGCAACTAGCATCTCCGGACAACGACTTCACTGCCCTGTGGAAACCTCGGAAGAGGGGGATCCTGCAGTTTGGGCAGCCCAGGGTCTCCATTTTCAGTGCCCAAGCTTGCGCCAAAAGAGGCTACTCCCACTGTGCCACGCGCTTGGTCTGCAAAGACTGAGAGGCCTATGATAATGATGATTTATTGATATATATTTCACAGACGCACTATTCAATCTTAGACAGATTAGTTAATAAACGATTGAAGAGAACACGCCGAAGAGTAGTGTCTTTGTACAACAGGAGAAAGTGTTTGACCGAGTGGATAGTAACATCATATGGGAAATCCCGTATAACTATGGTATGCAACGACAATTGTTGAGAAACAAAATAGAAATGTCTAAAAACAGCCAGAGTACTTTGAGAACACCAAGCCAACTCACTAATTGGTTTGCGCTTAAGACCGGGGTAAGACAGAGATGTCTACTATCACCACTTTTGTTCATTGTATGCATGGATCGAATAGTTAGTCGTCTGTCGCAGTTGATGATTGTGACATCGTCAGACGATTTCTTTCTTCATGATGACACGCGCTGGATGTGGATTAAAGTGGGGAATAAACTAGGCATTCCGTTTTCCGGACTACATCCTGTTACTTGCAAATCCTTTTTCAGAATTTGGCAGCGAGTTTGAGAACGAACAAAGAAGAAGAAGAAGAAGAAGAAGAAGAAGAAGAAGAAGAAAAAGAAGAAGAAGAAAAAGAAAAAGAAAAAGAAGAAGAAGAAAAAGAAGAAGAAAAAGAAGAGGAAAAAGAAAAAAAGAAGAAGAAGAAAAAGAAGAAGAAGAAAAGAAGAAGAAGAAACAGAAGAAGAAGAAGAAGAAGAAGAAGAAGAATACCGACTGCATGGCACTTTTTACTTGCCAATCACAAGCGATGATTTCGACGTGAACGTACGGTTTTGTCTAGATGATGTAGCTTAAGCTGTAATTGGATTATTGCGGGAAAGACTGCGTTGGTCATCAACCTAACTGTCTGGTCCCGAGCTACCTTAGACCAGTGGCAATACATAATTCAAGACGACTGGATGTAATTCAGGACGCAGGCACTCTCACTTTCCTTGAGAGCAGTGGTGGTTTGAAACCTTCGTGACTCGATCCTCTTACGCTTCTGTTTGTCACTTTCAGAGGCGAGTGCCTTGTCTCTCGACCACAGCGACTTCCCCCCCCCCCTACCCCTCCTTTTAAAAACATTTCATAACAACTGAATCAACTACAATGAATGAGCTCAATTTTCCAGATGATCAGAACATTTATCTTTCAAATAAACACAACCCAAGAACATTCGAATGCCTTTGACAAAGCCTGCGATAGTTATAATGTGAGAATTAGTAAAGCAAAGACAAATACACTGGAAATCAGCAGAATAAAGAAAACACTAAACGTCCAGGTAAAAAAGCACAGACCTTAAACAGGCCAGAGAATTAACATATTTCCGCAGCGTGTTCACAAGATGGCAGAATTGGCAGCGAGGTGGAATAAACAACACATAAAGCAATTACGGTTTCCTATTAGTCCTCACAAGTGTTAAGCCCTATCACATCTCAATAGAAACAAAGATACAGCTGATGAATAATATTATTTATACCAACTCTCTGCTTCTAGTGTCAGACATGGACTCTTATAAAGGCTTATTAGTTCTTAGTTCGAGTCGTTCTTCATCAAGAGGTGGTCGCCCGTGAGCGGGTCCCAATTCAAGATCCAGTCGTTTCTGTCGCGGGCGAGTGTCGTCCAGTGTGATAGTAGTCTGTCTGTTGTGAGGTCGTGAATGTTGTATTTTGCTAGTGAATCTCGTCATCGTGTTAGGGGCGGTCCCGAGGTTTATTTTTGTCGCGCGGATACCACATAGCGGTTTTGGCCACCACGACGTCACTTTACGTGGCCATCTATATATATATATATGTAGAGAGAGATAGAGAGAGAGAGAGGTAGAAAGAGAGAGAAATACTAACCTGGGAACTCACCTCCTTCCTTCCACACACTCTTGTTTCATTTGACTCTGTCCAACAATCACACTCTGTTTCATTTGACTCTGTCCAACAATCACACTCTGTTTCATTTGACTCTGTCCAACAATCACACTCTGTTTCATTTGACTCTGTCCAACAATCACACTCTGTTTCATTTGACTCTGTCCAACAATCACACTCTGTTTCATTTGACTCTGTCCAACAATCACACTCTGTTTCATTTGACTCTGTCCAACAGTCACACTCTTGCACAACTTTCACACTCGCCCTCAGGGTGATGCCCTTCCATTGCACTTTGGTTGGGCTAGCTTCTGAGGGCACACAAACCTAGCATAGGTACATACAGACGCACACATACATCCAAGCACTGGTTTATGCGTCTTAATATCGCCAAATTGACTAAGGTCTGGGGTGTAATTGGCGCGCCTTCACCAGTAGAAACTAGTGAGGCAAACACATAAAATGAAAAAAAGAGATAGATAGAGAGAGAGAGAGAGAGAGAGAGAGAGAGAGAGAGAGAGAGAAAGAAAGAAAGAAAGAGAGAGAGAGAGAGAGAGAGAGAGAGAGAGAGAGAGAGAGAGAGAGAATGACTGAAAATGACGCTACCATTTAAAAAATACAAAAATAATATTAATAATTATACTTTCTTTTCGTTTCTTGCAGATATTAACATTTCAACAGTTGGAAAATTGGTTTGGAAGAAATTAACACCATCAATGAACCAAAGTTGTAGAATTTTATTTTGTAAATCGACGGTTGAATGTTCGAACCGGAAGAGCATACAAGTGTCACTAGTGTTGAGTAGTCTTCTACGTCTGCCATTATTCGTATAATTCTCCTTAGTGCCGTGGATTGTTTATATGGATGCCGCTAAACATTCGAATATTTCCATCAACCGTGCACTGCAACTGCTAAGTAAGATTGTTTTCTGACTTGGGGTGGCCGCAGACAAATTCTGGTACACTGATGGGAAAGTGTTTCAGAACCACTGGTCAGATTCACGATATCCATCAAATGGGCTATGTGGTAGACTTGTAACTAGTTGGCAGAAGACGTCCCATACGGACCCTAGAATGAGGAATCGTACTGATAAAAGCATTCAGCAAGGTGCAGGAACATCCATTCGAGGCTGTTCCTGTCAGTTTGGTATTCACGAAGTGTTCTTACAACGGCTCCATAAGGATTCACACATGTGCCCGTGTAAGATGCAATTAGTGGAGGAGATAAAGTCGATAGATTCAGCGAGAATGGTTTGGAGATAGATTATTCAATATCAATTATGGAATATAAATACAGGATGGGAAAGAATAATATTAGGAAGGTAGATAAGGAAAGGGACCTAGTAGTTAAAATAGATCATTCAGGTAAGGTGAATGAGTAAGTCCAGGTAACAGTGAAAACGGCAAAAGCAATGTTAGGTATGATCAAAAGAAACATTACATGTAGGAGCAGGAAAACGTTAGTCAAAGTATATAAAGCATTACTTAAACCAAGAAGGGAAAACTGTAGCGCAGAGATGTCCGTGCCGAACAAAACAATGTCGCCCGCTTAAAAGACAGGTTAAGACTTGCAAGTTAAGACCTATATTATTCAAATATGTCTCTAGTTAAACCCTTAGTGACCTTTCGCGGATCGCCTTGTGACCTTTCTCGGAATACCTAGTGACCTCTCGCTGAAACCATTGTGACCTTTCGCAGAGTCCCTAGTGACATGGTTACGGAACCACTAAGGACCTTTCGTGAGACCACTAATGACTTTTTCAGAATCCCCACAGTACCCTCTCGAAACCCTCAGCTATTTTTTCGAAACTACCAGTGATATTTCCATGAACTCCTAGTTATTTTTGGGAAATTTTAGTAATCTCGCAAAGAACCATTAGGCATCTTGTTTACAACTCCTAGTAACGTTTTTTCGGACCCCCAAGCGACATCTCGAAAAACGTCAGACGACAATTTGTTAGACCCATAATAAAGGATAAAGGGGATTCCGTGACGAAGTGGTTAAGCCGTCGGCCTCGTTATCAGGTGGTGTGGGATCGACTCCGGACTGCGCGGTCTTTTTCACGAGTGATTGATGCGGAGTCCTCTGCATCTCGTAGTCGCCTCCTAGTCATCTTATCATTTACTTGCCACTGGGGAGGAGCAGCTCGAGACGAGAGAGTGAGGATAACAAGTAGCGCAGTTAATCCTTATTAAAAATAGCGATAGCAAAATTAATTATGCCATCTTCGTCTACGATGGACGGCGGCCGTTGCCTTTTTGAATAAGGGATCAAGATGCTGAGCAGCGCATGAGCTGCAGTGGTCAGCGACCCATAGCTGACTGCTAGCGTCAGGGTCAGCGAACCAGAGTTGCCAAGACCCTTCTACACCTCCACGTGGTGATCCTGGATAACAGGCTGCAGCAGGGCAGACTGGCTAAGGAGAAGGGATCAAAAAGGGAGGGCAACCTGTTACTCGAAAATACCCGCTGAAGTCGGATGTGTTGGACCGAAAGGTGCAAATGTGGTAGTTGAGCTGTAAGCTACGACACAACGCATTCCGTTCTCTAGACTACATTCTGCTACTTAAGCCCTTTCAGGGTTTTGTAGTGAGAGATTGAGAACGAACGAAGCCAAGCCAAGCCAAGCAAAGTCAAGCCAAGTAAGCCAAGTAAGCCAAGCCAAGCAAAGTAAGCCAAGCCAAGCCAAGCAAAGTCAAGCCAAGCCAAGTAAGCCAAGCCAAGCCGAGACAAGTAAGCAAAGCCAAGCCAAGTAAGCCAAGTAAGCCAAGCCAAGCCAAGTAAGCAAAGCCAAGTAAGCCAAGCCAAGTAAGCCAAGCCAAGCCAAGTAAGCCAAGCCAAGCCAAGTAGCCAAGTAAGCAAAGCCAAGCAAAGCCAAGCTAAGCCAAGTCAAGCCAAGTAAGCCAAGCCAAGCCAAGCCAAGTAAGCAAAGCCAAGCCAAGTAAGCCAAGCCAAGTAAGCCAAGCCAAGCCAAGTATGCCAAGTAAGCCAAGCCAAGCAAAGCCAAGCTAAGCCAAGTCAAGCCAAGTAAGCCAAGCCAAGTAAGCAAAGCCAAGCCAAGTAAGCCAAGCCAAGTAAGCCAAGCCAAGCCAAGTAAGCAAAGCCAAGCCAAGTAAGCCAAGTAAGCCAAGCCAAGTAAGCCAAGCCAAGTAAGCCAAGCCAAACCCATAATAATCTCTCGCAGAATCTCCAGTGATCGTTAGTGGAACCCATCGTAAGCTTGTATCGAAACAACTGGAACTTATCGCTTAATTATCTAAAAGAACACATATTGTCCTCTCATTGACACCTTACTACCCTATACTGTCCCGTTATGTAAGCCCTAGTGACCTGTTTTAAAATCCCTAACGACCTTCAGTGCCCACTCCTGAAACCCAAAGTGTGCTCTCACAGAGCCCTAGTCACCTTTAGTTGAGACTGAAATGACCTTCAGTACCCACTCACGAAACAAAATTTCCTCTCACAGAGCCCTAGTCACCTTTAATTGAGCCTCAAATGACCTTCAGTACCCACTCACGAAACCCATAGTGTCCTCTCACAGAGCACTAGTTACCTTTAGTTGAGCCTCAAATGACCTTCAGTACCCACTCACGAAACCCAAAGTGTCCTCTCACATAGCTCTTAATGACCTTTAGTTGAACCTCAATTGACCTTCAGTACCCACTCACGAAACTCAAAGTGTCCTATCACAGAGCCCTAGTCACCTTTAGTTGAGCCTCAAATGACCTTCAGTACCCACTCACGTAACCTAAAGTGTCCTCTCACATAGCTCTTAATGACCTTTAGTTCAGCATCAAATGACGTTCATTACCCTCACGAAACCCAAAGTGTCCTCTCACATAGCTCTTAATGACCTTTAGTTGAACCTCAAATGACCTTCAGTACCCACTCACGAAACCCAAAGTGTCCTCTCACAGAGCCTTAGTAACCTATAATTGAGCCTCAAATGACCTTCATTACCCACTCACAAAACCCAAAGTGTCCTATCACAGAGCCCTAGTCACCTTTAGTTGAGCCTCAAATGACCTTCAGTTCCCACTCACGAAACGCAAAGTGTCCTCTTACAGAGCTCTAGTCACCTTTAGTTGAGCCTAAAATGACATTCAGTACCAACTCACGAAACCCAAAGTGTCCTCTCACATAGCTCTTAATGACCTTTAGTTGAACCTCAAATGACCTTCAGTACCCACTCGCGAAACCCAAAGTGTCCTCTCACATAGCTCTTAATGACCTTTAAGTGAACCTCAAATGACTTTCAGTACCCACTAACGAAACCCAAAGTGTCCTCTCACATAGCTCTTAATGACCTTTAGTTGAGCCTCAAATGACCTTCAGTACCCACTCACGAAACCCAAAGTATCGTCTCACAGAGCCCTAGTCATCTTTAGTTGAACCTTAAATGACCTTCAGTACCCACTCACGAAACCCAAAGTGTCCTCTCACAGAGCCCTAGTCACCTTTAGTTGAGCCTCAAATGACCTTCAGTACCCACTCACGAACCCCAACGTGTCCTCTCACAGAGCTCTTAGTGACCTTTAGTTGAACCTCAAATGACCTTCACTGCCCACACACGAAACCCAAAGTGTCCTCTCACATAGCTCTTAATGACCTTTAGTTGAACCTCAAATGACCTTCAGTACCCACTCGCGAAACCCAAAGTGTCCTCTCACATAGCTCTTAATGACCTTTAAGTGAACCTCAAATGACTTTCAGTACCCACTCACGAAACCCAAAGTGTCCTCTCACATAGCTCTTAATGACCATTAGTTGAGCCTCAAATGACCTTCAGTACCCACTCACGAAACCCAAAGTGTCGTCTCACAGAGCCCTAGTCATCTTTAGTTCAACCTCAAATGACCTTCAGTACCCACTGACGTAACCCAAAGTGTCATCCCACAGAACCCTAGTCACCTTTAGTAGAACCTCAAATGACCCTCACTGCCCACTCACGAAACCCAACGTGACCTCTCACAGAGCTCTTAATGACCTTTCGTTGGACCTCAAATGACCTTCAATGTCCACTCACCGAAACCAGTGTCCTCTCACATAATACCTAGTGGTCGTTAACCCCGAAATAAACCTCTTATCTTCTCTCACAGAACCATTAATATCCTCTTACAATGCGTCTAGAGACCTCTCATGTAAACTTCTAATGACCTAAACTGTTCTCTCACATAACCTCTACTGACCTTTCGTGGAACCCCTAATTAACATCTCTATATCACTAATGATATCAAACACTAGGATTCCGCGAAGCACCAGTTGAGAAACCATGTTCGCAAGCGTGCGTGCATCCCCGCGTGTATGTTCGCCTATATGAATTTGTATATGCATGAGTCAGCTAAGTAGTACGACACGGACTCCGGCCGGTTAACCTTCGCCGTTCAAGCCCGTGTCGATTTCTATTGATCGGTAGACATGTTCTAAACCTTCCCAGAAACAACATCGCAGAGACGTTGAAATGTGGTATGAATGGTTGAATGCTGCTCTATCCTGTGGTGTATGTTGAACAGCGAAACAGTATGACTGAATTCTTGGATGACTCATAGGTGATTTATATCTATAATAATTAAAACGGTATATGTTTATATTGGAATATATACAGTGTCACTGGATATCGTTGGGAGGTTTACAGTCTCTCTGAATATCATGGAGTGAATACAGGACCTATGGATATCATGGAAGGATTACAGCATCCCTAGATATTATTAGATGGAATCTAGCCTCACCAGATGGCATGGAATGAATATAGATACACTGGATATTGTCAAATGGATTATATCCTCAATGGGTATTGTTAGAAGGTATACAGTCTAGCTGGATTTCGTGTGAGGCGATAGAGTATCACTGGATATTGGTGGATGGAATACATCCTTAGTGGATATTGTTGGAAGGAATGCAGTTTCACGGAATACCATAGAAAGAATACATTCTCCCTGAATACCATAGAAAGAATACATTCTCCCTGAATACCATAGAAAGAATACATTCTCCCTGAATACCATAGAAAGAATACATTCTCCCTGAATACCATAGAAAGAATACATTCTCCCTGAATACCATAGAAAGAATACATTCTCCCTGAATTCCGTAGAAAGAATACATTCTCCCTGAATACCATAGAAAGAATACATTCTCCCTGAATTCCGTAGAAAGAATACATTCTCCCTGAATACCATAGAAAGAATACATTCTCCCTGAATGCCGTAGAAAGAATACATTCTCCCTGAATACCATAGAAAGAATACATTCTCCCTGAATTCCGTAGAAAGAATACATTCTCCCTGAATTCCGTAGAAAGAATACATTCTCCCTGAATACCGTAGAAAGAATACATTCTCCCTGAATACCGTAGAAAGAATACATTCTCCCTGAATTCCGTAGAAAGAATACATTCTCCCTGAATACCATAGAAAGAATACATTCTCCCTGAATTCCATTGAAAGAATACATTCTCCCTGAATGCCGTAGAAAGAATACATTCTCCCTGAATACCATAGAAAGAATACATTCTCCCTGAATGCCGTAGAAAGAATACATTCTCCCTGAATACCATAGAAAGAATACATTCTCCCTGAATTCCGTAGAAAGAATACCTTCTCCCTGAATACCGTAGAAAGAATACATTCTCCCTGAATGCCGTAGAAAGAATACATTCTCCCTGAATACCATAGAAAGAATACATTCTCCCTGAATTCCGTAGAAAGAATACCTTCTCCCTGAATACCGTAGAAAGAATACATTCTCCCTGAATACCGTAGAAAGAATACATACTAATTTAATATTGTTTGAAGCAATACAGACTAACTGGATATCATCGAAGGAATACATTCTCCCTGGATACCATGGAGGGAATACAGTCTGACTGGATATTGTTGGATGGAATACAGTCTCACTGGATATTGTTGGATGGAATACAGTCTCACTGGATATTGTTGGATGGAATACAGTCTCACTGGATATTGTTGGATGGAATACAGTATCACTGGATATTGATGGATGGAATACAGTATCACTGGATATTGTTAGAAGGAAGACAGTCTCACTGGATATTGTTGGATGGAATACAGTATCACTGGATATTGATGGATGGAATACAGTATCACTGGATATTGTTAGAAGGAAGACAGTCTCACTGGATATTGTTAGAAGGAAGACAGTCTCACTGGATATTGTTGGACGGAATAGTCTCACTTGAAATTCTTGGATGGAATACGGTCTCACTAGATATCATGGATGAATACACCCTTGCTGGAATTTGTTGGAAAGAATACAGACTCACTGGATATCCTAGAATGAATCTACCTCATTAGATATCATGGAGGAATACATCCGCACTGAATATTATTGGAAGGAATTCAGTTTCACTGGATATCTTTGAAATAATTAGTCTCACTGGATATCTTTGGAAGAAAAATGGTCGAGTTTGATATCTCAGGAAGGAAACAGCCTCACAGAATACCTTTAGAAGGAATACAGACACAAAGGATATCTTTGAAAGAAAAACTGTATCACTGGATATCTCTGAAAGGACTACAACCTCGCAGTATTTCTTTGGAAGAAATAAAGTATCACTGGATATCTTTGGTAAGATTACAGCTTCACTGGATATCTTGGGAAGAAATAAAGTATCACTGTATATCTTTGGTAGGATTACAGCTTCACTGGATATCTTTGGAAGAATTATAATTGTTAAAATCCGTGTCAGGCTTGATTGATTTAGGATGAAGCGAACTAGGAGTGAAAACTGTCAACTGAGTTGTTCGTTTTCTTTCTCCGTGCGGCGTTGTTCTTTCATTTCTCAGCGTTGGAAGTTCTTCTTTCACTCAGCATGAGATCTCTTTATGTGATACATCTACTCCCTGATGGTTCCACGGCATTGTCTTCTCCTGTCCAGGCCCTTCATGGGTCTGCAGCGCTGTCTTCTCTTGTCCAGGGCTTTCATGGGTCTGCAGCGCTGTCTTCTCCTGTCATGTGCCTTCATGGGTCTGCAGAGATATCTTCTCCTGTCATGTGCCTTGTTGGGGCTGCAGCGCTGTCTTCTCCTGGCATGTGCCTTCATGGGTCTGCAGCGCTGTCTTCTCCTGTCATGTGCCTTCTTGGGTCTGCAGCGCTTTCTCCTGTCATGTGCCTTCTTGGGTCTGGAGCGCTGTCTTCTCCTGGCATGTGCCTTCATGGGTCTGCAGCGCTGTCTTCTCCTGTTCAGGACCTTCATGGGTCCGCAGCGATGTCTTCTCCTGTCCAGGGCCTTCATTGGTCGGCAGCGCTGTCTTCTCCTGTCCAGGGCCTTAATGGGTCTGCAGCGCTGTCTTCTCCTGGCATGTGCCTTCATGGGTCTGCAGCGCTGTCTTCTCCTGGCATGTGCCTTCTTTGGTCTGGAGCGCTGTCTTCTCCTGGCATGTGCCTTCTTGGGTCTGGAATGATGTCTTCTCCTGGCATGTGCCTTCTTGGGTCTGCAGCGCTGTCTTCTCCTGTCCAGGGCCTTCATGGGTCCGCAGCGATGTCTTCTCCTGTCCAGGGCCTTAATGGGACTGCAGCGCTGTGTTCTCCTATCCAGGGCCTTCATGAGTCTGCAGCGCTTTCTCCTGTCCAGGGCCTTTATGGGTCCGCAGCGATGTCTTCTCTTGTCCAGGGCTTTCATGGGTCTGCAGCGCTGTCTTCTCCTATCCAGGGCCTTCATGCCTCGCTTGAGCACATATTTGAAAGTAACGATAACATAAATAAACTACACAGAAGAGACCAAAGTCGCAACTTTCATTTCTGAACAGGACATTCCAGAGTCAAAAGCCACTTGAACGGCATCAATCCCCAGCACCTGCCCTTGTGCAAACATTGCTCTCATCCTGATGAAACAGTTTGACGTCTATTCAGTGAGTGCAAGGCGCTCGTGGACATGAGGACAAGATTCTAACAAGCACTGCCGACAATTACCAACACACTGTACGGAGCAAAGATACAGATAAAGAAGACTTGTATCTATACAAGAATGGCATTGGGCTGACAAGAGCAGGCTTGCTCAGCAGCTATGGGATAACAACAACAACGACAAAAAGCACATACTTGAACATTAACTGTGTCTAATGCTTAGGTACGGGTGGATAGCTGCTGTTGAGGCCTCGAACCTCCAGGGGTTGACCTGGATCTACTGTCCTGCTCATGCCGGGGTTCGGGGCAATGACAGAGCTGGCATCTTGGCTTCACAAGCTCCCATAATGGGCACATTAGTGATTGATAGAAGTGACATTTTGAAATCAATCAATGACCGCCTGCTGGATGAGGACACCGCAATAGATGAAGCAGCAATCCACAGA
Organism: Ariolimax columbianus; assembly: GCA_036924085.1. Classification (NCBI taxonomy): domain Eukaryota; kingdom Metazoa; phylum Mollusca; class Gastropoda; order Stylommatophora; family Arionidae; genus Ariolimax; species Ariolimax columbianus. The sequence goes on along the minus strand of JAVGWX010000025.1, from coordinate 15,726,925 downwards.
CTGCAAAGTTTCGAAATTAAACGAGGTTCGAGCGGAGTGGGGCGCATGAGAGGACGGGGCAGGAGAGTGTACAGCCAGCGAGCTACAGGGACCATCAGCATCCATACCTTACGCCATTTGATGAGACAGACTGAGCACCTATGAGTATGCCAAGAGTGCAGTGCCGTCGATGCTTAGAAACAGAAACAGGCGACTGCACGTTTGCCATTCGCTAACTGAACATAGATTCTACCTTTTTGGAATGCGACCATCATCCATTCGACGAACATGAGCAGGTCATCGTAGTCTTCACTGCCTAAGGAGAGTGTACAAGCTTGGGAGATCAGTGCGAGAGTGCTCCTCTGCAATTACCACTCTGGGTTTTCCATGTAATCCCAAGAATTGATCGCAGACGGGGTAGATGGAAGATGTTAGCCTTTGCTCGTGTATAGCATAGGTTGTCCGTTATTTTCCTACAATGCACGAGCATACTGACAACGCATGCACTGTAAACCTTGGTTTTAAATGTAATATAATCACAATGAGATAGCATGTGCCAGACACCACCAAATAACATAACATACTAACAAGAGAATAACACCCAACCGAAACCATCAATGAACGATATATAACAAATTCAAATACAGATCTGCTGTTCTAGATCAATGTTCTTCAACCTTGTTTTACCTGGGGTCCACGCTTGTAATTTTCCTTACCGCCCACTAAAATTTAAATTGAAGAAAATGTCTCAATCGACCACCGAATCCGTGTATTCTGGATGTTTGTATGTATCATGTACTGTATCTGCAGAACATCACTTCTATCACAGTCCGTCTGAAAGAAAAGCGATTTTTTTTGCCAACTCTTCATTCTGCTTCAGAGGCATGACCAAACTTCGTCTTCTGCTGCGTTCGGGTTTTTCTGATCATGCTAAATCTTCAGTCCTATCGCCAGGATGAAGTCCACAGTCCTATCGCCAGGATGAAGTCCAGTCCTATCGCCAGGATGAAGTCCACAGTCCTATCGCCAGGATGAAGTCCACAGTCCTATCGCCAGGATGAAGTCCAGTCCTATCGCCAGGATGAAGTCCATAGTCCTATCGCCAGGATGAAGTCCACAGTCCTATCGCCAGTATGAGGTCCACAGTCCTATCGCCAGGATGAAGTCCACAGTCCTATCGCCAGGATGAAGTCTACAGTCCTATCGCCAGGATGAAGTCCACAGTCCTATCGCCAGGATGAAGTCCACAGTCCTATCGCCAGGATGAAGTCCACAGTCCTATCGCCAGGATGAAGTCCACAGTCCTATCGCCAGGATGAAGTCCACAGTCCAACGCCAGGATGAAGTCCACAGTCCTATCGCCAGGATGAAGTCCACAGTCATATTGCCAGGATAAAGTCCACAGTCCTATCGCCAGGATGAAGTCCACAGTCCTATCGCCAGGATGAAGTCCAGTCCTATCGCCAGGATGAAGTCCACAGTCCTATCACCAGGATAAAGTCCACAGTCCTATCGCCAGGATGAAGTCCACAGTCCTATCACCAGGATAAAGTCCACACTCCTTTCCAGGTCTGAGCGGCGACTCCATAGTTTTTGCCTCAGTTCTGCTCCATCTGGCATCTTAGTTCTTCGTAGGCCGGGCATTCTTTGAGAACGTGTGCAGTTTTTGCAGGAAAGACGAATTATACACACCGTCCGACTGTGTGCTAAAAATCATGTTATGACTTTGTCTCTCGCAGTTCGCCAAAATCGTTAGAGATGTCGCACATATCAGCTGGACATTCCTGTTCGTTCTTGCACATGGTTAGAGGGCACCTAACCCTAATCCTAACCAAAACGGAACACACAGACACATGATGGAATCCTACATGTGTGAGTTTCTGTGGCGACATCGGAATAAAGTCCATCAGTTTGACTCGTTCGACAATATTCTGCAGAACATGACAGAATTTTGGCCTCCTGTAGCTAGACACTTATAATTATTTTTGTACGGAAACCCGTTTGGTCATAGAATGGTATAAAATTTCAGAATGGGTGAATTAACGCAATAGAACCCAATTTTATGTTCATGATGGAATGTATTAACTAGTCCTCCTCTATGCCGATCTCTTGTGGAATGTTTGAATTCTTCCTTTCTTCTGTGCACGATATTCGTGTGACCTTTCTTTAAGATTTCGACTCGAAGGACTAGAAGTTGCATAACTGTCGCTGCTGAAGATTTATGTGTCTGGCTGAAAGGTGCAAATATCGCAATAGATCTGTAAACTAGCGACACAACGTATTCCGTTCTCCGAACTACATTCTGCATGATGTAAAAATGTGCACTTTTGTTGATTTGCTTTTGTTGGTATGCTTTTGTTGGTTTGCTTTTGTTGGTTTGCTTTTGTTGGTTTGCTTTTGTTGGTTTGCTTTTTTGTTGGTTTGCTTTTGTTGGTGTGATTTTGTTGGTTTGCTTTTGTTGGTTTTCTTTTTGTTCGTTTGCTTTTGTTGGTTTGCTTTTGTTGGTTTGCTTTTGTTGGTTTGCTTTTGTTGGTGTGCTTTTGTTGGTTTGCTTTTGTTGGTTTGCTTTTTTTGGTTTGCTTTTGTTGGTTTTCTTTTTGTTCGTTTGCTTTTGTTGGTTTGCTTGTTTTGGTTTGCTTTTTTTGGTTTGCTTTTGTTGGTTTTCTTTTTGTTCGTTTGCTTTTGTTGGTTTGCTTTTGTTGGTTTGCTTTTGTTGGTTTGCTTTTGTTGGTTTGCTTTTGTTGGTTTGCTTTTTTTGGTTTGCTTTTGTTGGTTTGCTTTTGTTGGTTTTCTTTTTTTGGTTTGCTTTTTTTGGTTTGCTTTTGTTGGTGTGCTTTTGTTGGTGTGCTTTTGTTGGTTTGCTTTTGTTGGTGTACTTTTGTTGGTTTTCTTTTGTTGGTTTGCTGGTATTTCGCAATAGTTTTCTGAAGTTACCGCACTACATTTTTCATTGCGAACATTTTCGCTACTTTATATTTCACTATGATAGTTGAAGTTGACTTTGAAAGCTTTTAACTTTTCTGTTTGTTGGTCAATAGATATGATATTTTCTTGTGTGTAGAGACACAATTGAATGAAAACTTTTGGGTGTTATGGTTTTTGTTGTGTATTTGTTAGTTTATGAAATACAAGAAGATGAAGGTAAACATTTTCTGAAAGACAAATTATTTGGACTCGACAGCTAGGCCTAGTCGCTCCGATGTTGATAGAAATCCATAGGAATCCCAGCAACGTACCGATACTGTGTTTATAATATCGACACAACCGTTAGTTTCGAATTCAAACATTAGTTATTACATCTAAACAAACAAAATAAACAGGTCTACCGGATACAAATCTTTCCCAATCAAAACTTACATAGTCTTTCTAAAAATATCAGGCCTGTTCCAATCGGCCGATATACGAAGATAAATCGTTCACAATCCATTTGTAATCTAACATTCAATAGAACCGGCAAAAAAACCTGTGTAGATGGACGTGACGTTTCCAGCAAAAAACATGGCCTCGGGTAGTGTTTCCGTCGAATAAAATACAATTTTTTCAATTTATAATTTGTAGAACGAGTGAATCAAGATTTGTTTGACAGCCGAATGCTAAAGTTCTGCTACCTCCCACCTTAAAGGTAACATCTCTCAGTAGTGGGGGCGGTAGCACGCAGGTTGGGAAGCGTTGTTCTAGTGATATCAATAGACGGAGATCCACGAACAATTAAAGTGGAATTGTTTGAGAGATAAATTTGATCGTAGTCCCTGATGAAGACTATTTGGTTGTAACATAGATTTAGTTTTAGTTTTTTTTCTTATCGAGATTTTTGACCATGCGTAGAAATGTTTTTGGCTCTTTATTTTAATTCGCACTGTCGCCGCAGTCTTGCTTTGTTAAATTGTGAACATTAAACATGAGAAACAGATTCAATGGAACAACCAGAGACGGTAACATACTTGCCAGTGGAAAAATAAACAAAAATGCAGCAGAACAGCAACAGATGAACCACTAATAAGAAAGTTAAAACTCTATAGAGCATCTTGGAATGTTATTAAATATGGCGTAGAACAACAAGAAAAGAAACACAAAATGTGAGGGTAAAGCTCTATGGAACAGCTAAAGAGCCATCTAGAACGATTTTAACAATTATGCAGAAAAGTAAGAAAAGAAACTTCCAAAACGAAGAAAAAAATACTATAGAACAACCAACGAACGCAGCACAAGAACAATTAATACTTAAACATCACTAACAAAAGCTGCTGAGGTCCTGATGTATTGGACTGAAGTGTACAAATATCGCAGTCTAGATGTGGACTACGACACAGTTATTGCGTTCTCTGAACTACATCCTGCTACTTGCAAAGCCCTATTCAGAGTTTGGTAGCGGGAGATTGAGAACGAACGAAGCCAGCCAGACCATGCGAACAAAAGGTACAAAAGAACAACAGAAGAAACACTAACACTACATTTAAAATTCCTTATAAAAGACAATGTCAGCATAAATTTACAGTGGGTGGTGAGGAAATAGATCAGGTTACACATTTTGAATATCTGGGCTCCAGAATTGACAAAAATGGTGATTGCTCGAAAGAAATCAGAAGAAGACTAGCTATGGCAACGCAGAGACTGAACAGCCTGGAGAAATTATGGCAGGGTAACTAACAAAACGATAAAAGTTAAAGTCTTGAGAGCCTGTGTTTTTCCTGTGGCAGCTTATGGCTGTGAAGCATGGACGATTACCAAAACTTCTAGACAAAGAATCGAATCCTTCGAGTAAAAATGTTACAAAAAGATCCTCAGAATACCCGAACAAAGAAAAAAAACAAATGTAGACATTCGGCAAGAGTTGAGCATAGAGGAGAACTGGTTTATCAATTCCATTTTGGCTAGAAAATGCAAGTACTTTGGTCACATCGAGAGACACAACGGTCTTGAGAGAACAGTAATGGAAGCTATGGTGCCAGGCAAAAAAGGAAGGGGTAGACCAAGAAGACGATGGCACCAAGATATCCAGGAATGCCTGAGTATGACAGTGGCGGAAGCTTGTGTTTTGGCAAGGGAACGAGTTTCTTTCAGACAGACTGTGATGGAAGCGACGTTCTATAAAGGGAACGAGTTTCTTTCAGACAGACTGTGATGGGAGCGACGTTCTATAAAGGGAACGAGTTTCTTTCAGACAGACTGTGATGGAAGCGACGTTCTATAAAGGGAACGAGTTTCTTTCAGACAGACTTTGATGGGAGCGACGTTCTATAAAGGGAACGAGTTTCTTTCAGACAGATTGTGATGGAAGCGACGTTCTATAAAGGACACGCTACGTGATGATGATTACAACCAAAAAGAATTCTCGAATAATACTACAAATAATGCAGAATAACAACAAAAGAAACACTAAAGACGAAGATCAAACTCTATAGAAAAACAAGGAAACCCAAGAACACTTTAAATTGAAATAATACCAACAATGATACTGAATTGCAATAAATAACACAAACAATAAAGTTAAAACTCTAATGAGCAACCAAGGAACGTTCTGGAATAGTATTAAAAAATGATTCAGAACTGCAACGCACAAGAACACTTAGAATAACGTTCGAACTGCTTGGTGTCCGCCTCGGGTGACAAAGATCGCGGGTTCGAATCACGGTGAAGATCAGGATTTTTTTTTCAAGTGGATCTTTTGGTAAAAATTCCCCTGATCTCTGGATAGTGAGATCGGACTCCCGTGTTCAGTGTCGAGCACGTTAAAAATCCCGTGGCAGTTGAAAATTGAAAAGAGTAGGCTTAACGGTCGCTGCAATGACAAAATTCAATTTAAATGTCTACCCAACTTATTTGTTCCTTTACCCAGATTGTCTGCATAGATGGCGCCTAACTGGCTACAGGTCTACTTAGCTCTAATACTTTTAGTCTAGTATGATGGACTTATGCATTGGTTAAAAACCACCCTCCAAGAAACTGGTTGTATACAGTCTTCTAAACCAGTAAAAAGACATTAAGTTAAGTTATTGAACAATCAAAACAGATATTAGAAAGTAATACACAATAATGCAGAATTACAATACAATTTAAACTATTGAACATCCAAAGAACGAACTGGAATATTATCGAAAATAACGCAGAATTGCAAAATACAAAAACACTATCAATAGAATTTAAACATGGAAACAGTACTATACCACCACACAATTCCGCAGAATCGCAACAAAAGAACAATTATGATCAAAATTACAAGTTTCAAAAACAGATTAAAAGCGAACTTGATTGAATAAAAATACTGCACTCTGTACATTTTAACAGCAAATATGTTTCGAGCATACATAACATAAAGTGACAGACACGAGTATATAATTGACAGAAGGCACTTACGACATATATTATGTAACATAATCACGCCTCGAGGGTATAGTTACACGTGTGAAATTCAAGGGCAGCACAATCAAGGCCGCAACGAGACCCCCTGGTGTAACACGAAAAAGTGCCTGGGAAACGTCAGTAACAGAGAACATGCAAACAAAATCGACAGCACATGTGGTGTAAGATATTCTACGACCACCCTCTTCAGAGCCATTACGCCAGATGTGGAATCTGTTACGTCGTGGGTGTGACTGGCGCGAGCTACTAACGATGCTAAATAGTTAAACTGTCAAGCTGAGAATCTATTCAAGATGTGGAAGGTCAGAGAAAAGTAAATTGCTCGAGCGGTACGAACAAGTAATGTTCTCGTATACATATTTATATCACTATTTGTACAAGGAAAACCATTACGTTGGCACGCACACTTTGTAGACCTTAGCAGAATGTAGACATATAAACGACATGACGTGGTCACTGGTGTGTCTATAAGAATGAACTTGATATGTGTGAGTGAATCATTGCTTGAGGAGAAAGGACTAGCGTTCAATCCTACACGCTATAATGCTCGATACTATTTCAGAACGCCATTTGATCGTTCAATGGAGTTGGAAATGTATTGTTAGTGTTTTTGTGTGTTGCACTTCTGCGTCATTTTCGATAATATTCCAGTTCGTTCTTTGGATGTTTAATATAATTTTATTTTAAATGCTAATATTTATTTTTGTTGATTGCTAATATGCATCATTTTTTATAAAGTTCCAGCACGTTCTTTGGTTGATCAGTAGAGTATTAACTTTATTGTTTTTTTTTGGTTTTTTTGGTTATTGTTCTACGTCCTTGTTGTAATTATTCTAGTTGTAAGTGTTCTTGACTTCCGTTCTTTAGTCGTTCTATAGAGTTTTATCTTCATTGTTAGTGTTTCTTTTGTTGCTTCTCTGGGCCATTTGTTGGAATTATTTCACCATATTAGTTAACCAGATTATGTTATTGTTATTTAATGCCCACATTTAGAAAGTTAACTTTTTTGTGTGCCCTGAAAAGGACGTTAAGTGTGCGGCTGTAGCTTTCCTCACATCCCGAGCGTGCTGATGAAGGTGGGCCGCGGCCATCCAGGCGGTTGTGCTATGCTTGGCTCCATCTGCCTGACGCTCACTACTACGGAAAAGACATTTATCTCACACCTCGTTTCCAAGTTGCATGGAGGAACAGTTCGTTTCCAAGTTGCATGGAGGAACAGTTCGTTTCCAAGTTACATGGAGGAACAGTTCGTTTCCAAGTTACATGGAGGAACAGTTCGTTTTCAAGTTGCATAGAGGAACAGTTCGTTTCCAAGTTACATGGAGTAACAGCTAGTTTCCAAGTTACATGGAGGAACAGTTCGTTTCCAAGTTACATGGAGGAACAGTTCGTTTCCAAGTTACATGGAGGAACAGTTCGTTTCCAAATTACATGGAGAAACAGTTCGTTTCCAAGTTACATGGAGAAACAGTTCGTTTCCAAGTTACATGGAGGAAATGTTCGTTTCGAAGAACAACTACGGGTGAGCCGAGGTGCTTGTATCGGCCAGTATATTGTGTCTGATTAACATGTTCGATAATTATGTTCTGTCTAATCAGACGTTAATCTTCTGTCCCCAATTATTTTTATAATATATTTGAGGCATGTAAGCATAAACTACACAGACAATATAATGTTTAGCCCCCGAAACATCATCTGAACATAATCCTCTAGCAATTCAGAAATGCATTTCCTAACTTTCAGAGACGGTAGTTCCTTATTGCAATCAATCAATATTTAATGGGAGGGAGATGAATGTGACTTTCAATAGCATACAAACATGTTTACCTCTTCTTCTTCCTCTTTGCGTTCGGTTTCATATGCTCGTTTTATGCCACCAGACGGGCTGCCTACATGAAGTGACACGTCAGTCACAGGTCCTCAATGATTCCCCACAGTTTGTCTTGTGTGTTTCTTTCCTCGGACCAGGTTTTCTCACGGTAGTCTTGGTGCAGTGGACATGTTTGCAAGATGTGTTCTGGAGTCTGGGGTCCTCTTTGACATGTGCATTGTGC
>JAVGWX010000025.1:15671032-15713532 GCA_036924085.1 Ariolimax columbianus | reverse complement strand
AAATATCACACATGGATTTTATCCACATATCGACAAACAAAATACAATCCATCAGAATATCGAAACATAAAAAGACAAAGAAAAAGATTCTAAAAACAAGCAACTTCAATTGAAAGTGTGATTTTTCGCGATCCAATTTACTGTCAAAAAGACGAATTTAATGAGCCATCATACGAAGGAGAAAAACAGAAAGTTATATTGAGTGATGGGAATAGAATAAATAGAAATGGACTAGAAAACATTAATTAGTAAAGAAAAGTTGGCACAAGACAGACAGAAGGGGAAACAGACAAACCTTACAAGTGGGAGGTAGCACCTTCGTGACACCGCCGGTCAACTTAACTTAACGTAACCTCTTTATACTGGTTTAGAAGACTATGCAGAGTCTGTATACAACCAGTTTCTTGTATACTAAATCGATATAAACATACTTATGCGCATCTAATCTTTTCATGTAATAATGGCAACAACCGGAACAACGTGGGAGGGGTAGGGTAGAGGAGGCACAACCATCAGTCCTTCGGACATCTGCACTTGCCTTGTGTTTTTCCGTAGCTGAATACGCTGCACCAGTCTGGAAAAACTCTGCTCATGCGAAACTAGTTGATACAGCAATAAATGAGACAGGTCGGATAGTATTAGGGTGCATAAAACCCACCCCCATTGATAAAATATACTCCATTATTGACATAGCAGCACCTGAGATCCGAAGAAGAGTCGCAGCAGAAATCGAACGAGAAAAAACAGGAGCACGACCCAAGGCACCCAATGTTTGGACATCAGGTACAGAACGCAAGACTCAAATCAAGACATAGTTTCTAAAATCAACAAAGAATATACAGACACCGTGAAAGTCCCCGTATTTAGAGATGGCACGAATTGATGCAGACCACAGAGATGGAACTTCGGGAGAAACGTGCCCCCCCCCCCCCCCCCCCCCGAACATGATCTACCATACACAACATGGAAGTCGCTGAACAGACTGGTGTATCACGATGCAAGAGGAACATGAAACGATGGGGACACACATGTGATGACACATGTGACGGGGATACACAGGTGATGACACATGTGACTGTGACGCAATACAGGCCCCAGATCACCTGATGACCTGCCCCAACCTTCAGGAAACATTCAATATATACTGGAGGCAAATGACAAGGCAATACATGTCCCTGAATACTGTATGCATACTGTATAACATTGTGATTGGACACAGAAAATAAGTATATATCCACGAATGTAGCAATTGACCATGCCTTCACTATTTCCTATGACAATATATTCCAGGCATTCACCACTCTCTGACTTAAAAAAATATGTACTGTTTAAATGGAAAGACGAAGAATGGGAATTTACTTGAACGTGAGACAAATACATTTTTTGTTTCTAAATTGAAAACTTTAAAACATATTTTTGTGAAATCAACAGTGACTCCATTAGCAAGGCGTAATCAACATATATTGTTGCAATGGAGTTATGTAAGGGGAGGGGATGAGAAGGTGGGGATTAGAATAGTGGTGAGTGATGACTTACTGCACTCCCGCCGTTTTGGAACTTCCTACTCCCTTCATACACTTGATAAAGGGAAAGACATGTATCACCGCACTGGAACTTCATTCGTCCATGAATTCATATATCTTTATTCTCTCGCTGCTCTAAAATCGGATAACATTACGCTGCGCCTCTATAGTGCATGTCAATACAGGGGTGGTCATCTTTTAACTGCAATTATGACGTCTTGTTCATCTGCATCGTGATGGCACGTGCAGGGCACTCTTGACATTTTTAGCATCCATATTAACACGTTACAATATAATGGTATTATTTAATAATTTCTATCCCACTTTAAAGGTTTTGATATAAAGACCTCCCCCTTCCCCTAGCGTATATGTACATATACATATATATATATATATATATATATATATATATATATATATATATATATATACATATTATATAATGGGGGAAACTTTAAATAAAGGCATGTTCATTCCGTAACTGCCTGACACGGACCACAGTAACAAAGTTTATTTTATTATTTTTTTCTACACAGAAAAAAAATAATGCATTGATCGGCAGACATGAAAGTCCGGCACGTGTTCGGGCCCAGTCACAAAGAGTTGATCCTCGAGATGAGTAAAAAGATATCCTCCCTCTCTCTCTCTCTCTGCAACTCCTTCCCTCCATCCCTCCATCTCTCACTTTATGTCTATATATACGAGGCGTGTTGAAATGACACCGGGTGAAACTGTAACGTACGATGCGCATGATGACGTCACGTATGGTGTAAACAGCACATACGAACAGTCAAGTTTGCAAAATTTCATTATCCTCCGACTCATAGTTTCCGCTGCAGACCGCTGGAAACATGGTGAGGATTCTGTCCAGAGTTGATCAGCGAGAGGGGATTATGTTTCTAGCAGCTGAAGGATGTCGACCAGTTGACATTCATAGCAGAATGCAGACAGTGTATGGTGACAAAAGTGTGTCGAAGACAACAGTGAAGAACTGGACAAAGATGTTTAAAGAAGGACGTGAGTTAACGCAACAATATGCGCCTGACCTGGTCTCGGAAGATCTGTCTGCATTATGTGATCAATGTCAACTTGTCGACATCTTTCAGCTGTTAGAAACCGAATCACCGCTCGCTGATCAACTCTGGACGGATTCCAAATCACACCCGCCATATTTTCAACGATCTGCTCAGGAAACTATGAGTCGGATGATAATGACATTTTGCATACTTGACGGTTGGTATGTGCTGTTTACACCATAATTGACGTCATCATGCGCATCGTACGTATGTTCACTTCTTGCAGTTTGGTCCGGTTTCATTTGAACACGCCTCGTATGTAGGGTCTCAATAACAGACAGGTATGACACTCGTCATTCAAGAAACTGAGGAATGCATAAAATGGAGCATGTTTGTAACACACATGTTTCAAGTGAGCTCGTCTCAAGGTAGGTGAGATGACGTGTTCAATCCTTTCGGAGACGAGTGGTATACTTGGAGGCACCCTGCACACGTTGTGCGTCTTAAAGCGCCGTGGACAGTTGGGATTCGAAATGAACAGGCTGTAAGTCGTTGTCTTGGTGCACATTTCGAAAAATAATATCATTGCTACATTCCCACAGTTCTGATAAGCATGTAATCAATGAAAGACATCATGTGGTAACCAGCAAATGTTACTGATTTAGAAGAGTCTGCAGAGTTCGCATACAACCAGTTTCATTTACATTTTGTAGATCGAAAACCTATGCGTATCTAGTCTGTTATTGAACCCACTATTGTCTGCTTTAAAACCAGAATGTCAAAAGTGTGCACCTTTGTGTGTTTATGTGTGTGTGTTTGTTTGTATTTGTATGTATCCCATAGCATTACTGCCGTAGGTGTGTGAGGTGTTAGCGATCACACATTTCAAAGACTCGGCTATATGAGGGCGGTAGTCATCTCCTCTCCCTCGCCGCTTTTACTTCCCGGACTTAACCGGTACCCATTTAAGGATGGGTCGACCGGGGAGCCATTGCGGTCTGAAAAAAATATTACCGCCTCAACTGGGGAATGAACCCAGGACCACTCAGATGAGAAGCCAGTGCGCTTACCACTGCGCTACGCTATGTATGTATGTATGCATGTATATATGTATATATGTATGTATGTATGTATATATATATATGTATGTATGTATGTATGTATGTATGTATATTTGTATGTATATATGTATGTATGTATGTATGTATGTATGTATGTATATATGTATGTATGTGTGTATGTATGGATTTATGTATGTATGGATGTATGTGTCAGTGTAATTATGTTTGTATGTATGCATGTATGTATGTGTGTGTGTGTGTGTAATTATGTATGCATGTATGTATGTGTGTGTGTGTAATTTTGTATGTATGTATGCATGTATGTATGTGTGTGTGTGTAATTATGTATGTATGTATGTATGCATGTATGTATGTGTGTGTGTAAATATGTATGTATGTATGTATGTATGTTTGTGTATATACTCATATATACCAATCTTCATATAGCATGCCCATTACAGAACGTCGCTCCCATGACAGCACACCTGAAGGAAACGAGATTTCTCGTCAAATCCCCTGTAGCCTGCCCCAGAATCATGCCCCTGCATTCCTTGACATATTGGTGTCATCGTCTTTTGTCTCTGCTTCAACAAATGAAGTTTATTTATATTTTATTCCTTCAAAATAGAATTCTAATACGATACACAAATGTAACATTATTGTTATGTTCACTCTCTTCTTTTTAGTTAGTTTTTTTTTAAATTTCACGTGTGCCGTTGAGCGTCGTTGGGGGCTTAAGTCGTCTGTTCTGCGGCAAGTGCGTTAGGTCGGTCAATGTGAGCCCGTGTCGCGGCACAATCACTCTAATGTCATCTATACACCTGCCTCGCGGCCGCCCCCTTGCCCTGTAGCCAGATCTACCAGCGCTGTAAGCCATGAGTGGAAGATGATGAGGGTGCATTCTCATGAGATGACCAAACCAACTTATTTTCTGCCTGGAAATGTATTCGGCACAAGACGTAGTGCCGACCATACTTCGAATGTCGTCGTTCCGCATTCTGTCTCTCCTGGTAACACCGATGACTTTCCTCAAACACTTCATTTCACGTCGAAATTCTGCTCTCGCACGCCCTTGACAGAGGCCATGTTTGGCACTGGTAGCACATAATCGGCATAAATATACTGTTTATCAGCTGCTGCTTTGTTGCCAACTAATGCTCGGGTGTCTAAGCAGTGGGGACAGCTGATAAGTCACCGCAGATTCTTTCTGACACCTTGTCTCAATTGCCGAAAAAGTACAGCTCAATACTTGAAGTCTTGTACCTGTTGAAGAGCCATATCATTTACACTTATCTTGAGTATCCCAAGTATTCTACTGATCATCATAGTTTCTGTTTTGTTCTCGCTAATTCGTCTATTGTATTTAGCACAGCTATAACATATAATGGGAAATGCACAAATTGAAAAACTTACCTGGCAGTCGATCCAACTTCTGATGATCAGACTACCTTCCTATGTCTTGGCAGTCCCTATAAATTGATATGTCCACAGCCCTGAATATGTTCGAAAACTTCAAGGAATCACACTCACAAATCAATTTCAATTCAAATATATTATAACTAAACACGCAAATTGATATATATATATATATATATATATATATATATATATATATATATATATATATATATAAATATATATATACATTACTCAATACAAAAGCTACACATGAAAGTATTACACAGTTAGAAATAATTACACACGACTTACGCAATTTTACGTATTAGACAACCGGTCGTTACACATTGTAATTAAATTGTCTAGCTCTAAAACACGCTGAGAAGAATAAATGTCCTTTCTCGAACTGTTCCTGCAGGTTAACTGTCGATCCTGTCGTAAATTAAGCTCTGGTTGGGCGGAGACGGCGAAAAGTCTGCTCTGCGCGTGAGTTAGTGAGCGAAACTGGATTGGTTGGTAATAGAAAAATTGTAAGCAGGAAATAACTGTTAGCGACGAGCAGTTCAATTCTGTGGGACTGTGCGTGAGCGGGCAAATGCGCGCGTGATGCTGGCTGCATACACTAACTCCAGTCTCGCATCTGGTGAGCGCTAGCCTGAGATAGAATGCTCTCTAACTCATGGGATAATTGCACATACATCAATTCCAACCAACAAAAAACATGGAGTAAATTACTCAGTTTGGAAGCAAGCTCTAGAAACAATACCCCATGTATGATACAAAAGTAGAAAAGGAAAACGTATCTCAGAAACGACTTAATTTACACCTGCGCCCTTCCATGTCTGCTCTGTTGTTTTCATTGACTAAAATGATGGAATTATAGGACGATCTCCGTAACACTACGCGGGGGATTAGGATGTTCCTCTGACCTCGTAAGGTACCCATCACCTTCCCCTCACCAACTCCCAACCCCCGCCTACCCCCTCCGTTTTTAACGCAGGAAATCCAGTAACAGGATACCAAAGTACGATATGGCTTGGGTGGATTGACTTCGTTCGTTCTCAATCTCCCACTACCAAACGCCGAAAGGGCTTAAGTAGCAGAATATAGTCCAGAGAACGGAATGCGTTGTGTCGTAGTTTACAGCTTGACTGCGATATTTGCACCTTTCGGTCCAACACATCCGACTTCAGCAAGCACTTTTTGAGTACCGGGTTAGCATTCCCTCTTCGATCCCTTATCCTTAGCCAGTCTGCCCTGCTGCAGCCTGTTATCCAGGATCATCGCGTGGAGGTGTAGAAGGGTCTTGGCTGCTCTGGTTCGCTGGCCCTGACGCTAGCAGTCAGCTTTGGGTCGCTGACCACTGCAGCTCATGCGCTGCTCAGCATCTTGATCCCCAAAGTACGATATGGCGGGAACTTGCATCATTTAGCTTGAAATGTTAGCTTATAACCACTTGTCCGCACGCTGCTTTTTACACACACCCCCTCCCCTCACCACACCACCTCACCCCACCCAAATTTACAGCAGAAGTGAAAGTAAGCTATTAAGATAATAAATCCTATATGATAAATGCCTTTTCTAACAGACTCAAGGTGTGTATTTCAAGCTCCAAAAAAGAAATACTCTCATACACCTACAAGGACAACGGTCATTCTAACAGACTCAAAGAGTGTACTCCAAGCCATATCAAGTCCCCAAAAAAGATAGACTCTCACACAACTGCATGGAAAGCGGTCATTCTAACAGCCTCAAGGAGTGTACTCCAAGCCATCTCAAGTCCCAAACAAGATAGACTGTTACATGAAATAAAACCGTATCCGATGCCCACAGCTCGGTGTCTTGCCATTTTGGAGTTCACCTTAGAGCAAATCTTCTGGGAGACATTGACCCGACACGCGTACCACATGACCAGCCCATCTCAGCTGTGCTTCACATATCATGGTATAAACGTGTTCCTAAAGTGTAGTGGGGAGAATCAAGAATGTGTCCTATCCTCTCGATTATTCATCACTTGCCTGGACAATCATTAAGTAAACATATTTAGAAATTGTGTGTGCCTTATTTTTCAGGCAGCCGCGTAGCGCAGTGGTTAGCAAGCTGACTTCGCATCTGAGTGGTCCTGCGTTTTGAGGCGGAAATGTTTTTTTCAGACAGCAACTATCCCGGTTCGACCCAGCATCAAATGGGTTCAGTCCGGAAAGTAAAAGCGGCGAGGGAGAGGAAATGGCTACAGTCCTCATATAGCCGAGCCTTTGAAATGTGAAATGCCTAACACCTCACACCCTACGGCAGTAATGCTATGAATTACTTTGCTTGACTTTTACTTATTTTTTAACATAATACACTTTATCCACCTGTCCACCAGCTTGTGGATGTCAAATTCACTTTATCCACCTGTCCACCAGCTTGTGGATGTCCAATACACTAAATCCGCCTGTCCACTAGCTTGTGGATGTCCAACCAACTTTGTCCACCTGTCCATTAGCTTGTGGATGTCCGACCCACGTTGTCTACCTGTCCACTAGCTTGTGGATGCCCAACCCACTTTGTCCACCTGTCCACTAGCTTGTGGATGTCCAACCCACTTTGTCCACCTGTCTACTAGCTTGTGGATGTCCAACACACTTTGTCCACCTGTCCACTAGCTTGTGGATGCCCAACCCACTTTGTCCACCTGTCTACTAGCTTGTGGATGCCCAACCCACTTTGTTCACCTGTCAACTAGCTTGTGAATGCCCAACCCACTTTGTCCACCTGTCAACTAGCTTGTGTATGCCCAACCCACTTTGTCCACCTGTCTACTAGCTTGTGTCCACTAACGCATAAACGAAAAGACTTTTGGTGTGAGCTTTAACCAATATGGCTGCCACTTCCAGTACCTCATTGTCGTCTGTAAACCTCCGACCACACAAATGTTCTTTAAAGACTCCAAATAAGTGAAACTCTGATGACGCAAGACACCACTGTATGCTGGATGTTTCAAGACCTCAAATTTCAGAGCAGGAACTGAATCCACTGTATGAGCAGCCATAAGCGGGAGGTCGTTCTTGTGCAGCAGAGCTACTTCTTTTGAGAGAAGTCCCTAGAGTTTCGATCGTATTGTTGGGTTGAACTTAACTTAAGGTCTTTATACTGGTTTAGAAGACTCTGCTGGGTATGTATACAGCCAGTTACATTTAAATTACCTTGCTCTAAAATCTAAACGTATAAAATCTATTCTGAAATGCATTAATTGTCCCTGCCTCCACTACATCCTGTGGCATTGTATTCCAAGCATTCACCGCTCTATGGTTTAAAACAAAATATTTATGAATATCCAATCTGGTCATCTCTTTTGGGAGAAGTCCCTAGAGTTTCGATCGTATTGTTGGGTTGAACTTAACTTAAGGTCTTTATACTGGTTTAGAAGACTCTGCTGGGTCTGTATACAGCCAGTTACATTTAAATTACCTTGCTCTAAAATCTAAACGTATAAAATCTATTCTGAAATGCATTAATTGTCCCTGCCTCCACTACATCCTGTGGCATTGTATTCCAAGCATTCACCGCTCTATGGTTTAAAACAAAATATTTATGAATATCCAATCTGGTCATCTCTTTTGGGAGAAGTCCCTAGATTTTCGATCGTATTGTTGGGTTGAACTTAACTTAAGGTCTTTATACTGGTTTAGAAGACTCTGCTGGGTCTGAATACAGCCAGTTACATTTAAATTACCTTGCTCTAAAATCTAAACGTATAAAATCTATTCTTAAATGCATTAATTGTCCCTGCCTCCACTACATCCTGTGGCATTGTAATCCAAGCATTCACCGCTCTATGGTTTAAAACAAAATATTTATGAATATCCAATCTGGTCATCTCTTTTGGGAGAAGTCCCTAGAGTTTCGATCGTATTGTTGGGTTGAACTTAACTTAAGGTCTTTATACTGGTTTAGAAGACTCTGCTGGGTCTGTATACAGCCAGTTACATTTAAATTACCTTGCTCTAAAATCTAAACGTATCAAATCTATTCTTAAATGCATTAATTGTCCCTGCCTCCACTACATCCTGTGGCATTGTATTCCAAGCATTCACCGCTCTATGGTTTAAAACAAAATATTTATGAATATCCAATCTGGCCATCTCTTTTGTTAATGTGTATCTGTGCCCTCTTGTTCTTGTGGGTGGTTGTAGTTTGAAAGAAACTTGCTATAGTCTCATTTATCCTTTTCTTTGATATTTATATAAACCCGTCCTGTCTTTTTTGTGTACTTTGGCTTTTTTTTTTTTTTTTAAATTGTTTGCCTCTCTGTATTCTACTGGCAGAGACACGCCATTTTCACCCCGGGCCGCAGTCTTTTAGGTGATATCAGGACGTATTAACCGGTGCTTAGATACGTCTGTGTGTGTGTTTCTGTATGTACCTATGCTGTATAATGTTCTATAAGTGTTTGAATGTTGTATAAGTCGGAATGTTCTATAAGAGTATGACTGTTGTATAAGTGTGAATGTTGTTTAATAGTGTGAATATCATACAAGACTGTGAATGTTGTATGCTTGTGAATGATGTATAAGAGTGTGAATGTTTGAATGTTATATAAGTGTGAATGTTGTAAACACGTGAATGGTGTATAGATGTGAATGTTGTATAAGTGTGTGAATGTTGTATACGTGAGAACATTGTATAGCCGTGTATCTGTTGTATAAGAGCGTGCATGTTGTATACGTGTGAATATTGTATAAGCGTGTGGATGTTGTATATTTGGGAATGTTGTATTAGAGTGTGTCTGTTATATAAGAGTGTGTCTGTTGTATAAGAGTGTGAATGTTGTATAAGAATTAATGTTGGACAGAGTCAAATGAAACATAGTGTAAGGTAAGAAGAGAACGTGGGTGGTTGAGTGGATAGATTATCATATATGATAATTATTATGTATTCAGTCATCCCTAATTCTTCTCTTTTATAGACACTGTAGGCCGGTTTTCTGAGTCTGTCCTCCTAACTACCATTTTGGAATCCCACCATGAGCTTCGTCGCTCTTCTATGTATCCTTTCCTGCATGTCATTCCATTGAGCACTATTCACCGTTTCTAGACATGTATTCTATTTATGACATCAGTCAGATGTTACGACAAACGAGGTAAGAATAGCCACAGCACAGACATTTTTATTTTTATCACAAATTGACGAGAAGGAAGACTTAAGTCTGTTTAAGACAAATATACTGATCAGACAAGGGTCAGGCAAAATATACTGAACAAGCCACTCACCTTGTCTTTGTCGCCCTTCCTAGAAACGAACTGTTTTCATAGCAGCCTGGCTAACAAGTTGAGGTATCGACGTAATCCCCGTAGTAGTGAGCGACACACAAATGAAGCCAAGCATAGAACAACCGCCTGTAGGACCCCGGTCTACCTTCATTGGCACACTCGGGGTGTAAGGAAAGCTACGAGCAGCCGCCACTTGACGTCCGTTTTGGGGCTCATAAGAGACTGATCCCATTCATTGTGGGCATTCCACAACAACAACAGCAACAACAACAACATCACCATGAATTGACTGCTTCGGAATTTCTGATTGTTTCCAAACGTTTCAAATTGTTTTCAGTCGAATTGATCACAATTGTTTGTATTTGCAAGCGGAACACGAATTGTATCGAATGCATGATCAATGATTACTAGTGAAACTACCCGGCTCTTGTCGGGATATTTATGTAGAAAATAAATATTTTCAATCCACTCACTGCACACCTCCTATCCTACCACCACCCCCCCCCCCCCATAGCATTTCGTTTTTGCCTCCATACTCTCTCAGCTCTTCCTCCTGCAACCCATACATACCTCCAAAATGCTCCTCTCCCCAAACGATGACATATTCCCACCTATATACCCACCCATCTCTTCATTACAATGACCAGTCCACTTCTCTCCCCCTTAACCCTTCCCATGAACTCGCTTATCCGCCGCATACCCTACCCGATCTGCCAGGCTGCACAGAGAATTGAGTGTCCCATTCGCTTCGCCCCAACTCTGGAGATGAACGCAAATTGTGCGTATCAATTCATATTTTCCATACATTTGCAATGAATGACTTATAATGCAATTCCTGTATCAATTTTAAATTACCTTGCGTTGGCCGAGACCATTTTATAAGTAGTTAATTTACAAATACCCTTTCTCTGCGTCTGTAAATCCCTTCCAGATAACCATTTTGTAAGGAGTTAATTTACAAATACCCTTTCTCTGCGTCTGTCCATCCCTTCCAGATAACCATTTTGTAAGTAGTTAATTTACAAATACCCTTTCTCTGCGTCTGTCCATCCCTTCCAGATAACCATTTTGTAAGTAGTTAATTTACAAATACCCTTTCTCTGCGTCTGTCCATCCCTTCCAGATAACCATTTTGTAAGTAGTTAATTTACAAATACCCTTTCTCTGCGTCTGTCCATCCCTTCCAGATAACCATTTTGTAAGTAGTTAATTTAGAAATACTCTTTCTCTGCGTCTGTCCATCCCTTCCAGATAACCATTTTGTAAGTAGTTAATTTACAAATACCCTTTCTCTGCGTCTTTCCATCCCTTCCAGATAAACATTTTGTAAGTAGTTAATTTACAAATACTCTTTCTCTGCGTCTGTAAATCCCTTCCAGATAACCATTTTGTAAGTAGTTAATTTACAAATACTCTTTCTCTGCGTCTGTAAATCCCTTCCAGACAACCATGCAGTCTATTGTGATCTGAACCTGCACCCCCCATTTCGTAAACCAACACATTCTTCTCCTTTCTCGTCCAACTTCAACGTTCACGTATTTACTTTAAATCCCCCGAGACCCATCCCATTTTCTTGTTCATGTGTGTCCATCGTTTCCGAAGAGGACCACACTGGCATCTGTCAATCCTGGAGTGGGTTCGTGGGAGTCTGATCAAACCAATCCGAGCTTGAAAGCGTCTGTCCCACTGGGGGCAGAGAAACATTGTCTGACCGTCAGACGAAGGCAACTCGTGTTTTGATTATCGTGTCGCTCGTCTCCGTGCAGCCTCCTGGATTTTTTGTCTGCCCCATATGCATCTTTTCAGCAGAGATTTTACTGCACCAGGCAGAACGCTCAGCAGCAATGTTCTCCTAATTACCAGGGTCAATGCTGCAATTATTCAGTGAGTCTATCAGATCGTCTGTGTAAAATTTTATTTAACCATGGCAAGCTCGCTTACCTGACCCAAGCTCGGAATATAATATTTTCTTTGGAAGCCGAGCATCTGACATGAGGAAAACATGATCAGTCCATCTAAACTGCGATTTTAAAACAGTTGTGTGGAAGCTTGTCATGCCAGCACGCGAAAGAACATCTGTAATTTAATCTTGCCATTCTGTGTTCAGCAGTCTTTCCATGCGTCTCCATTCCTCTTCATCGGACAAACACCTGTGCCAAAGCATGGCATATATATCCCAAATCAAATCGTTCACTTCTACCCCTCTCCTGCCATCGAAAACCGAACATTACATCTCCCTTTTCCCCCGGCACAGGCTGATCCATTTCCATCTCAAATCTGTTCTGAATAATTATGTATACCACTTATTCAAATGTTTTTAATATATATTTTTTTTATTAAATCACAAAAAATCATTAAATGTGTTTAATTAGTAATTTATAGTTTATTTTTTAATACTTTAAAAACAAATAGAAAACTATACTTTCTATAAATAAACTAACATAAGCTGTTTCTCGACCTAGTGCGGAACATATGGGTCACCATTTCGTTTTGACTACATACGACTCACTGATATGCAATCATAATTCGATCAGCCAATCAAATCTTTAAGGAAAACGCCTGACAAATAGACAAATGTTCGAGAGATAATTTAGTGGGTGATAGTCACACATATGTTCGTCCAACAGAAATGATGAAGACCAAACTGTTCAGCCGTGTGGACAGCAATTTTTCTTGCTGTGTCCGCTGAAATGGGTTACGAGCGCCGTGATTTAGATTAAAATGTAGAAAAAAATGCGCCTTTTGTCAACCTCACTCTCTGGTCCTGGTCTGCCCTTGGCGAACGGAAAGGCATTTATGGAGACGACTAGAGATAGCGCATGATGCATATTTTTCCTCAGGGTTTACTCCCGAAGCCCATTCGGTAAACAGGTATCTCGCAAGGCTGCGGAGAAGGGATCTCTTCTGTGTGTCGTGCTTTTCCCATAACCGCAAGAGATCGTAGGGACATCATTCAGCGATTGAGTAAACTGGGAATCTCTCCCCGGCTGTGTTCAGTACATTTTCGTGTCTAAATTTCACAACAAAACTGACACTTTTTGTAGCTTGGACGAAGGGCAAGAACTTCGTGAGGTTCAGCCGTGTGAACTAGACGGTGTAATACGACACAGGTTTAAGCGTAGTGCTATTCATATAACCAATGTCCAATCTAGGATATTCAGACGGAAGAAAACACAAAAGACGAACGAATTAACAAGTCCAAATAGAAAACAACAACACGTTTCCGTAAACACAAGTGTAAGTCATTGACTAGTGTGAATTCCAGGCAAATCCGTGAACTGGTGGCATCCATAATGAACTTAAATATCAGAGCAATGTAGACCCGCAGCCAGTTACGGCACCATTGTTGCTGCTTTTATCATGACAGGATAAGCGGAGGAAATACAATAAATCATGAGTGGTCTGCTGAGGTCCTTGCGTATGACAAAGATAAGAATAGCACCCACGCCACACGTAAGAGGCGACTAAATGTGTGATCTAGTATACCGTCGGTCATGGTTAGGTGGTTTGTTAAGAGCAGCATAGCTGGCGGGTAACAGACTGCGGGTCTACTTATTTCAAGTGTTTGAGTCTATTAATATCGACTCGCACATCGGATAATCACCCTGCAATAAACTGGATGTATACAGACTCTGCGGAGTTTTCTAAACCAGAATAAAGACGTTAATTAAAATATACCACACATGAACAAACTGACTAACCAAATTGAAAACTTCCCCCCCCCCCCCCACACCCCCAAATGTTTCTGTAGACAGAGGTGTATGTTGGTGTCGTCAGAATATGGATTGATGTCACCAGTATATGGCTTGGTTTTATCAATATATGGGTTGGTGTCGATAAAAAGGGAGTAAGACAGGGATGTATCTTCTCACCTTATCTAAAGAACATATATGCGGAATATGTAATGAAATGTTCGAGAAGACGAGAACATTGAAAGTTTCGACCCATTTACGATTGGCGAGTACGAGATTCCAGAGTTACGATACGCAGACGACACAGTGATACCATCAAGAAGTGCAGAAGGGCTAGAGCAGCTAATTTCAGCCCTAAATGGACATAGTAAAGATCAAAACCGGTTTATAAACATAAATAAAACAAAGATAATGACCACCGACAAAACACAATTTAAGCATAAATTTATAGTGGGTGGTGAGGAAATAGTTCAGGTCACACATTTTGAATATCTGGGCTCCAGAATTGACAAAAATGGCGATTGCTCGAAAGAAATCAGAAGAAGACTAGCCATGGCAATGCAGAGACTGAACAGCCTGAAGAAATTATGGCAGAGCACCAACAACAATATAAAAGTAAAAGTCGTGAGAATACCCTAGACAGAGAAAAAGAAAAATGTAGACATTTGGCAAGAGTCGAACATAGAGTATAACTGGTTTAACAATTCCATTTTGGCTAGAAAATTCAAATACTTTGGTCACATCAAGAGACACAACGATCTTGAGAGAGCTGGAAGGTATGGTGCCAGGCAAATGAGGAAGGGGTAGACCAAAAAGACAATGGCACCAAGATATCCAGGAATGCCTGGGTATGACTGTGGCAGAGGCTGGAGTTTTGGCAAGGGAACGAGTTTCTTTCAGACAGACTGTGATGGGAGCGACGTTCTGTAAAGGACATTCTACATGATGATGTCGCCATTATATGGGTTGGTGTCGTCATTATGTGGGTTGGTGTCGTAATTATGCTGTTTGCTGTCGTCATTATGTGGGTTGGTGTCGTCATTATGTTGGTTGGTGTCGTCATTATGTTGGTTGGTGTCGTCATTATGTTGGTTGGTTTCGTCATTACGTGGGTTGTGTCGCCATTATGTTGGTTGGTGTCGCCATTATGTGGGTTGGTGTCGCCATTATTTGGGTTGGTGTCGCCATTATGTCGGTTGGTGTCGCCATTATGTTGGTTGGTGTCGCCATTATGTGGGTTGGTGTCGCCATTATGTTGGTTGGTGTCGCCATTATGTGGGTTGGTGTCGTCATTATGTAGGTTGGTGTCGTCATTGTGTCGGTTGGTGTCGTCATTATGTGGGTTGGTGTCGCCATTATGTTGGTTGGTGTCGCCATTATGTGGGTTGGTGTCGCCATTATATTGGTTGGTGTCGTCATTATGTCGGTTGGTGTCGTCATTATGTGGGTTGGTGTCGTCAATAGATCGGTTGATGTCTCCAAAATATCCACCCCGCTGTGTTGTTCCTATTTGACTTCTTCAAATGTCGCGATGGTCTCTAATAGACGAGCGGGTAGAGCGGTTATCTCTCATTGCAGCAGAAATGGCTTCAAATCTTAGTAGCGAAACCCTTCAATCTTCATAAATCATTTCTCTTTTTATTCCAATATGAAACACATGCCATAACTGTAGCTGGCTTCACTTACAGGAAGCCTGCATCCAAATATTAGCAAACATTTACCGTTTTGCTCCAGTGTGAAGGATAGTGACATGATGAGGTTGCTACCCCTACGCATAACCCTATTCAGACGATTAGCTAAGAAGATAACAGTGGGACTATTGATTTCATCAAAGGCATACTCATCTGCTATCCAGTCTTTCCCCTCTGTAAATAGTAACCTGATTTACTTTCATTTTCTTTTTTTTTCTTTTTTTCCCTCTTTTTCTTTTCTATTATTTCTTTTCTCTTTTTTAAGCTAAGGAACGCCACTGTGGTGTAAAAACTGAAAACAAATTTGATCATGCAGTCCCCAAACTGTGCGCAGGATAAGTTAATATTGCCTTCTTGGTACAAAACAACGTAAGGCTTTCAAAGTGAAGATCGTTAATCCAACCACACTGACGTTAATAAAGTAAAATATACAACCAGATTGGAACCAACAGGGGCAGGGTAAAGAGGAAGTCGACGAGCATATACCGGGCATCATTAGAGGAGCAAGAGATGGACCATATGAGGACGCTAGTTTAAAAGAATAAAGAAGACGTGAAATGTAAATGAGAATCAAGAACGTCAGTATCAGCGGAGTCAGAAATATTTCCAGCCCATAGAAAGAAAAGAAACAATTCAAGTAATTTTTCAAAAATCCATACCAGACATTGGCGAACTTTTCTCCGCATCATTTCGTTTTTCGTGTAAATATTAAATTTGAGATAAAATACATATTTTTTATAAACTTTTTCACCTGCTCGTTGCTAGGCGACTGGAGACAGTAAGATTTCAATAATGAGGTTCCCTTTTGTACGTATCGACTTAATTCTGCTGTTATCACATGGTAGACCACTTTAGGAAGCAACATTTGAGAGCTTACGTCGGACACAGCACATGGTTACGGATGCAGTATAACATACATGTATATTACATCCCCCTTGCCGACAGAAATTAATGGATTTTATTCAGGGCTTGATTAATGTTTAACGCTGAATTTAATGCCTTTGTATGTCACTTTTTTAATTGTTTGTTTCTAGATGCAGACTTATTTATTGTTTTGAAATGAGGGTGGTTCACACTTTCCCATCCTCGCTTCCAAGACTTGCTATAGTATAGTTCGAATGTACGAGGCGTGTTCAAATGAAACAGGACCTACACGTATGAAGAAAAGTGGTAAGGCTACGAGGGAAAAACGAAAAACTGTTAATCAAAGATGATTGAGGAATACAAAGAGAAACAAAAGAAATATTACAATATATACTAGGCGTTTTCAAATAAAACCGAACCAAGCTGCACCAAGTGAACATACGTACGATACGCATGATGACGTCACTTCTGATGTAAACAGCAACTATCAACCGTTAAGTTTGCAAAATTTCATTATCCTCTGATTCAAAGATTCCTAAGCAGACCATTAAAAACATTGCGGGTATGAAAAAGAATCCGCCCAGAGTTGATCAGCGAGCTATGATTCGGTTTTTAACAGCTGAAGGATGTCCACCAGTTGACGTTCATCGCAGAATGCAGGCAGTGTATGGTGACAAAAGTGTGTCGGAGACAACAATGAAGAACCGGACAACGATGTTTAAAGAAGGACGTTAGCTAAAGAAAGATCTTCAGATACCAGGTCAGACGCCAATGTATTCGCCAAAATTGATGTAGCAATTCTGGTGGATCGTCGCCGGAGCTTACGTTCGCCACATCTTTGCCACCATACACTACCTGCATTCTGTGATGAATGTCTACTGCTCTACATTCTTCAGCTGCTACAATCACCCGAATCACCGCTCGCTGATAAACTTTTAACGGATTCCAAATCACACCTGCCATGTTTTCAACGGTCTGCTGAGCAAACTATGAATCGCAAAATAATGTATTTTTTGCGAATTTTACATCAGAAGTTACGCCATCAGCCGCATAGTACGTATGTTCACTTGGTGCAGTTAGGTCCGGTTTCATTTGAACACGCTTCGTAAAATCACAGATGGGAAGACTGCAGTGTAATAACAGCTATAAATGCGTATTATCAAATATCACGCTAAGACGCAAACAAATATGAAAACTACGTTACCATCAAAAACCCTTTCATCAAGGATCAACAAACAACAGAAATGTATAAGCTGGCGACTCATATAAGAAAGGAAATATTCACTAAAGAAAAAATATGAACACATAAAGGAGTGGAAAAAGGTACTTAGCCGGATAGTACTGAAAACGTTAGTTAGTTAGTTAGTTAGTTAGTTAGTTAGTCAGTCAGTCAGTAGTCAGTCAGTCAGTCAGTCAGTCAGTCAGTCAGTCAGTCAGTCAGTTAGTTAGTTAGTTAGTTAGTTAGTAAGTTAGTTAGTTAGTTGGTTAGTTAGTTAGTTAGTTAGTCCATAGATCATCCTCCCTGCTCCTAGAACAAGTCTAAAGGTGTCCAGCTCTCTCCTTAAGGATATCACCTAGCGTTTGTCGGGTCACAGCACCAGTTCTGTGTTGCTTCACTTGTCTCCTTTGGCTTCCAGCGTAGCGTTCTTGCCTGGTTCTCCCTCTTGTGATCTGTCTTTCTTGCATTCTGGTCAAAGTTCCGGACTCAGCGTCATTGGTCGACTCATTTAACAGTCCTTCCCTATAAGGGCATTCTGAATATCAGTGCTGTCCATCGCTCGTCTCCTTCCCACAGTAGCTCTACCTACAAGAATGGCAGCTCGTTCGTTTTCCTTGACACCCGCATGACCTAACCCACGTGACCTAACCCTCGTGATTCAACTCGCGTGACCTAATCCGCGTGACCTTACCCGGGTGACCTAACCAAGCGTGACCTAGCACCAAAACGAACCACAGTCTTGTTCTTGTCAGACTCAAGCCACAGTCTTCTACTCCAACCCATCTCAATCTGAGCATGCTCAGACTCAAGACTCAGTTTTCTACCCCAACCCACCTCAATCTGAGCATGCTCAGACTCAAGCCACAGTTTTCTACCCCAACCCACCTCAATCTGAGCAAGCTCAGACTCAAGCCACAGTTTTCTCCCCCAACCCACCTCAATCTGAGCATGCTCAGACTCAAACCACAGTCTACTACCCCAGCCCATCTCAATCTGAGCAAGCTCAGACTCAAGCCACAATCTACTACCCCAGCCCATCTCAATCTGAGCAAGCTCAGATTCAAACCACAGTCTACTACCCCCAGCCCATCTCAATCTGAGCATGCTCAGACTCAAGCCACAATCTACTACCCCAGCCCATCTCAATCGGAGCAAGCTCAGACTCAAACCACAGTCTACTACCCCCAGCCCATCTCAATCTGAGCATGCTCAGACTCAAGCCAGTCTTCTACCCCAGCCCATCTCAATCTGAGCAAGATCAGACTCAAACCACAGTCTACTATCCCCAGCCCATCTCAATCTGAGCATGCTCAGACTCAAGCCAGTCTACTACCCCCAGCCCATCTCAATCTACGCGAGCACGCCAAGAGTCGCTGAGATATCATGCATGGGAGGGCTATGAGGAAGCTGCCTCTCTCAATCATGACTGACCATAGTAGCCTAGTTCTATCATGACTTATATTAGCTTTTCTCAGTCATGACTGAATATACTATCACCTTCCAATCATGACTTATTATACTTTCACCTTCCAATTATGACTGACTATAACAACCCTTTTCAATCATGACTGATTACAGTAGCCTCTTTCAATCATGACTGATTTTAGTAACAAATTTAAATCATCTCTGACTATAGTAGCCACTTTCAATAATGACTGGCTATAGTAGTCCCTTTCACACATGACTGAGTATAGTAGCAAATTTCAATCATTTCGGACTAATGTAGCCACTTTCAATCATGACTGACTATTGTAGCCACTTTCAATCGTGATTGACTATAGTAGCCACTTTCAATATTGACTGGCTATAGTAGCCACTTTCAATCATTTCTGACAATAGTAGCCACTTTCAATCATGACTGACTATAATAGCCACTTTCAATACTGACTGGCTATAGTAGCTCCTTTCACACATGACTGACTATAGTAGCAAATTTCAATCATTTCTGACAATAGTAGCCACTTTCAATCATGACTGACTATAGTAGCCTCTTTCAATGACTGGTATCCTTTTTCAATCATACTGACTAGGACATGTAAAATCTTGGAATGGTAAATAAAACTTAATTTTTGTTTTTGTTTTCTTTCTCCTTGTGGCGTTGTCTTTTCACTTCTGCATCCTGCAAGAGCTTTTCTTCACCAAGCGTGGGGTGGCATGTATAGTACATCTTCACTTGGATCGGTCTACACCTGCGTCCTCCCAGGACGTTCATATCACGCTTACAGGGGACGGCCTGGCCTAGTGGTTAAGTGGCACGGCTCACAAATTGAAGGTGCTGGATTCGATCCCCATCACAGCACCGGCCGTTACCCCGGGGAAGCAAACCCTTAGAAAATGCAGGAGGAAGCAGACCCTTACACAAAATGCATGCTGAAGTCGGATGCACTGGGCCGACAGGCGCAAAATAAAAACCACAGTGCAACGCACACCGCCTTGGGGATTAGAAAAATAACGCGAACGCAAAAAAACTATTTAAAAAAAAAGAAAAGAAAAAAAGAAAATCACGCTTACACACATCTTTGAACCTCAGTTGTGGTCGGTCGATTGTTCTCATGTTTTCGCCATCTGCCCACGAAGAACATCTTTGGGAATACGACCGTCTTCCACGCAACAAACATTACCAACATTTCTTAGTCTTCACTGCATAAGGGTAGGGTACACGCTTGGGATACCGATGCGAGAGAGCCCTTCTACATTTGTTCATCTGTCCCTTTATGTTATTCCAAGTGGAACGCATGAGTAATAGACGAAAAATGCAATATTTGTGCTTGTGTCTGGTTTGTTGTTGTTTTGTTGATCGATCAGAATCCTGGCTCTTTACCTTCGGCCCAATGTCATGTAATGGTATTGCACGTGTTTATCAGCTCTTAGCTAGTGCCATACAAAGTGTTCGATGTATCTGGCCGAGGAGGAAGAAGCTTTATAGGTTGTCAAAATTTGGCTAACAATTACAAGTGAGCTGACACATGCATTGCACAACATAACCTTGTAAAGGTCCCTAAAATGGTTTGAACACGTGTCCTACTAGATCGGAGGGAAGCAAGGTAGCGCAGTGATTAGCTCGCTGGCTCCGCATCTGAGTGGTCGTGGGTTCATTCCCCAGTTGAAGCGGATTTCTTTTTTTTCAGACTGCAACGGCACCCGGGTCGACGCAGCCTTAAAGGGTACCGGTTCAGTCCAGGAAGTAACAGCGGAGAAGGAGAGGAGATGGCTACCGCCCTCATATAGCCGAGCCTTTGAAATGTGAGATCGCTAACACCTCACACCCCTACGGCAGTAATGCTATGGTTTACTTTACTTTACTAGACAGCATACCGCTGTTCTAACAACGTTACCACCCCATACTCTATCTACTAATAAGAATAACACAAACATTTTAAAATGTGAAACCACACACGCTGTTTAATGTATTCATATTTGAAAATACGTATTGCAGACATTTTTGTTTAAGTGCGAATGTTTCCATAAATGGTGGATGTATCGATGAGTTAAGTCGATAGTTGCATCACGTGGATGTCGATAACAGCAGCAGGTGGATGCTGGAGGCTGAAGGGACAAAGGAGAGGGCTGGGAGAACGGGCGACACACGGGGAGCAAGATCGATTACTGGAGGTGCACTCAGGGGTGAGATCGATTCCAGAGTATTGTGGAAACGATGGAGCAACAAGCCATTTTTGCCTCATTATGTTTTGTCCAAAGGGGAGAGAAACGACGCGACAAGAAGGACCATGCAGAAACAGTGGAGGGCGAGAAAGACTTGCTTATTATAACGGTTTTTAGTTCTCTCCAAATGTAAGCATAAATTGTCGAGAATGGAGAGCATTCTACCCTACGTGGGTTCTTTCCACTTGTAAGTATGCCATGCCTATGTTGGAGAGCCTGCTAGTCTGAATAGGGTCTCTCCATGTTAAATTGTACCTAGCCGAGGTCGGAGAGTATTCTACACTACATTGGTTCTCTTCTCAGGTAAGTCTAGCTTGCCGAGATTGGAGCACCTTCTACCCTGCATTGGGTCTCTCCACATGTAAGTCTAGCTTGCCGAGGTTGGAGCGCCATCTACCCTTCATTGGGTCTCTCCACATGTAAGTCTAGCTTGCTGAGATTGGAGCGCATTCTACCCTACATTGGGTCTCCCCACATGTAAGTCTAGCTTGCTGAGGTTGGAGCGCCTTATACCCTACATGGGATCTCTCCGTGAGCCAGTTATCCAGAGAGCTATGCCGGCGGTAGTATTACTTCTGCCTGGTCGTCAAGCCTGGACAGGTCCTTGAAGAGGGACTAAACTAAGGGGTTTGAGGATCAGTTGTAGCCCTATAGATGTAGCTACAGTGCCCACTGCTAATGGTAATGCTCTGAGCTACACCAATCAACCACGACTCCATGAGTTAAATGCTCTCTTGTCTCTTGTTCTTTGCTGTTTAGCCTCTATAAATTATCCCCAGGGATAATGAAGAGTTTCGGGAAAGGGGAATTTACCTCTGCTCCTTTGCAACTATCTCCCAGGTGACAGAGAATGCAAAGCGTGTCGTCACTACAGATGGCAAGCCTTACTGAGGAATGATGAGATGACCGTCTCAGATGTGTTAGCTACGTCCATGTCAGCTCGTGATGATTTTGGAACAGTGACCAACAATTGAAAAATGCCTCCATACACTCCCTTCGATATCATGATGCCTCTAACGGTATACAAACTTCGGCTAATGAAGACGTGGGTTTTTGTTCAGGAGGCATTGGGCTGGCAATTACTACCAGCTCACAGAAAAGAACATGTTGTCATTATTACGAGGAGTGTTTAAATGAAACCGGAACAAACTGCAACAAGTGAACATACGTACTATGCGCATAGTTAACAAAATATCTTCTGAGACCAGTTAAGGCGCATGCTGTTGGGTCAGAAGATGTCATCGCCATAATGTATGTTGCAAATCGGCTGGACCGTCGCCGGAGCTTACGTTCGAAACACTTTTATCACGATACACTGCCTGCATTCTGCGATGAATATCAACTGGTCGACATCCTTCAGCTGTTAAAAGTCTAATCACCGCTTGCTGATCAATTCTGGACGATTTCCGTATTGCACCAGCCATGTTTTCAACGGTCTGCTGAGGAAACTATAAGTTGAAGAATAATGACATTTTGCAAACTTGACGGTTGGTATATGCAATTTACGAAAGACGTGACGTCATGATGCGCATCGTACGTATGTTTACTTGGTGCAGTTAGGTCTGGTTTAATTTGAGCACGCCTCGTACTATCATCATCATCATTATCATCACCTCATGTCCTGCCCCAACTTTCTGTGTAGCTTGTCCATCGTTTCTAGAGAGGACCACATTGTCATCTGTCAGTCCTGGAGTGGGTTCGTGAGTAGCTGATCAAACAAATCGAAGAGGACAACATTGTCATCTGTCAACCCTGGAGTCGATTCGCAGGTGGCTGATCACATGAAATGACAATTTGACTTGTACGGGAATTGGATTTAAGTGAGGTTGAGTTGCGCATCGTCAGCCTCACTCTCTCGTCCTTATTCCACACGCACTGTTCCCTTTAATCCATCTATTATCATGCACTGTATCTTATATTTCCTCTATTGACATGTATTATCCCCTCTAATCCCTGTATTTACATGTACTGTCCTCTCTAATCTCTGGATTTACATGTACTGTCCCCTCTAATCCCTATATTTACATGTACTGTCGCCTAATCCCCCTGCTCAGATGTACTGTTCCATATATTCCCTCTATTCACATGTATATTTATTCTATTACCGTGCACTGTTCTAATTACGTTACATCTATGTGTGTGTACTGTCTGGGAGAAGATACTATCGTCTTGTCAAACAAAACATAATGATCGAACATGTAAATGTGGGCCAGGTCAAATATGCTGGCCAAAACCACTGCTTCACTACCAGGCAGGTCTTTCTAGATACCGACTGCCTCTTCTATAATGAGTACTGTCCCGCATACTTCGTCCATTCACACGTTCTGTCCCCTATTTTTCCTCCATATATGTCCGCTACATTTCCTCCATTCATGAGTACTGTCTCTCATATTTCCCCTATATTTCTTCTATTCACGAGTACTGTCCCTCATATGTAACCTATATTTTCTCCATTCACGAGTACTGTCCCTCATATGTCCCCTATATTTCCTGTATCCGTGTGTACTGCCCCCTTCTTTTTTAATCCAGTATTCGTGTGTACTATCCCCTATAATTCCTCTATTCATACGTACTATCCCTTAAACTGTACCTCATATTTTCTTCTTTCATGTGTTCTATCCCCTATATTCTCTCTATTCACAAGCACAGTCTCCTATATTTCTCTTACCTTCATATTACTCTTGTATCCAATGTTTCGACGATTACCAAAACTCCAGATAAAGAATCCAATCCTTTGAGTGAAAATGTTACAGAAAGATCCTCAAAATACCCTGGACAGAGAAAAAGACAAATGTAGACATTCGGCAAGAGTTGAGCATAGAGGAGAACTGGTTTATCAATTCCATTTTGGCTAGAAAATGCAAATACTTTGGTCACATCAAGAGACAGAACGGTCTTGAGAGAACGGTGATGGAAGGTATGGTGCCAGGCAAAGGAGGAAGAGGTAGACCAAGAAGACGATGGCACCAAGATATCCAGGAATGCCTGGGTATGACTGTGGCAGAGGCTGGAGTTTTGGCAAGGGAACGAGTTTCTTTCAGACAGACTGTGATGGGAGCGACGTTCTATAAATGACATGCTACATGATGAGGATGACCCTATGTTTGAGGCAGTATTGCAGCTGGGAACCGAACCACAATCGCTCGGTTGCAAAGCCAGCGCACTCGGCTCTGAAAAAGATAATAATAACTTTAAAATAGACATATCTTAAATAAGTAAGAGTAGAGATAGATCCAACACAATTGAAAAACAATAAGTAAACAAACTTACATTGTAAACAACTTGTGTTACGCTGATGACATGGTCTAATGGCGAGAAAAGAGTCAGAGCTACGAGAATTGGGTCAAGATGGTAGTTCTTTAAAGCGAAAATAAAAGTCCCAGCTCAAATCAAAAGAAATCAGAAGCAATGGTAGTATATAAGAGAAGGATACGGAAGAAGGCTCCACTAGGACTGTAATTACCATTTAAGGACAGAACCTCGTTTCTGACACAGCACCCTAGAGAATAGAAAACCCAAGGGCAAACTGGAAAGAGCACCAACGAATTAATCTATCTCGGTAGCATGATATCCGATCTGAACAGTGGTGCTGATATCTCAAGGCGGATGGAACTAACTGCCTCTGCTATGCACGACCTCCGACGTGTGTGGAGAAATGGCAATATCTCCCTCGAGACAAAAATCCGGATCTACCAGTCCTGCGTTGTTCCAGTTTAGCTCTACGGCTCTGAAACCTGGACATTGCTGAAACACGACATGTTGAGACTAGAGGCCTTCCACATCAGCAACCAGAGGTGTATCCAGGGCATTCCATATCTAGACTACATCAGCAACCAGAGGTGCCCTGGGCATCCGATGGGTAGACGACATCAGCAGCCAGAGGTGTCCTGGGAATCCCATGGCTAGACTACATCAGCAACCAGAGGTGTATCCTGGACATCCGATGGCTGGACCACATCAGCAACCAGAGGTGTATCCTGGGCAGCTATTTGCTTGACCACATCAGCAACCAGAGGTGTATCCTGGACATCAGATGGCTTGACCACATCAGCAACCAGAAGTGTATCCTGGGCATCCGATGGCTAGGCAACATCAGCAACCAGAGGAGTATCCTGGGCATCCCATGGCTAGACCACATCGGCAACTAGAGGTGTATCCTGGGCATACGATGGCTAGACCACATCAGCAACCAGAGGAGTATCCTGGGCATACGATTGCTAGACTACATCAGCAACCAGAGGAGTATCCTGGGCATACGATGGCTAGACCACATCAGCAACCAGAGCAGTATCCTGGGCATACGATTGCTAGACTACATCAGCAACCAGAGGTGTATCCTGGGCATACGATTGCTAGACTACATCAGCAACCAGAGGAGTATCCTGGGCATACGATTGCTAGACTACATCAGCAACCAGAGGAGTATCCTGGGCATACGATGGCTAGACCACATCAGCAACCAGAGGTGTATCCTGGGCATACGATGGCTAGACCACATCAGCAACCAGAGGAGTATCCTGGGCATACGATTGCTAGACTACATCAGCAACCAGAGCAGTATCCTGGGCATACGATTGCTAGACTACATCAGCAACCAGAGGTGTATCCTGGGCATACGATTGCTAGACTTCATCAGCAACCAGAGGAGTATCCTGGGCATACGATTGCTAGACTACATCAGCAACCAGAGGTGTATCCTGGGCATACGATGGCTAGACTACATCAGCAACCAGTAGAGGTCTCCACCAACATAGATCTTCTCCCATTCTCAGAAACATTTGCCCGTCGCCAAGTTTTTTTGTACGGCCATGTTGTCGACCAGTTGACATTCATCGCAGAATGCAGGCAGTATATGGTGACAAAAGTGTATCGAAGACAACAGTTAAGAACTGGACAACAATATGTTAAAGAAGGACGTGAGTTAACGCAACAATGTGCGTTTGACATGGTCTCGGAAGATCTTTCTTTAACTCAAGTCCTTCTTTGAATATCAACTGATTGATATCCTTCAGCTCTTTGAAGCCGAATCATCGTTCGCTGATCAATTCTGGACGGATTCCAAATCATATTCGTCATGTTTTCCACTGTCTGCTGAGGAATTTATGAGTCGGACGATAAAGCAATTTTGCAAACTTGAAGGTTGTTATGTGCTGTTTACACCAGAATGTACGTCCTCGTGAGCATCGTGCGTATGTTAATTTGTTGCTGTTTGATCCGGTTTCATTTGAACACGGCTTGTGGAAGAATGTTGAAAGTACATTGAACTGCAAAGAAATCGAAAAACGTGGTTCTTGGAGAGACAAAGACATCTTGAGGCAAAAATCAGGTCAAGGCAGTCATGTTTTGTAGGGCATGTCATGAAAAGAGGCTGACTTGAACCACGGCCATCTTGATAATATTATCAAGATGGCCGTTATTGAACACACCGGGACAACGGGAAGAAACGCTGACAAGAGGGGCACAGGGAGGGAAAGAGAGAAAATATTGGACAGATTAAATACATGGTTGGGAAGATAGTCGACGATACACGTGATTAAGGTCTAGAATAACCAAGGACAACCGACAGGACACTTGATGATGATGGTGATGAACTAATCTTGCGCTGGATTTAAAACAATGTGGGACGAGAATTTGAGTGTACATTTTAAATGTTCTTGAATAGTTGTGACGAACGCCTTCCCTTGTCGCCGATCGTATCTAATTAAAATAGTTATCAAATTATACCTGGGTATAAAGGCTTCTTATCGAACAGGAAAGATCACACTTTAGGTTATCATCATCATGTAGTATGTCCTTTGTAGAACGTCACATCACAGCCAGCCGATATAAATCTCGGTCTACACTCAATTTGGAAAAAAACCAAGATGGCCGCGCCCTAGTGTCTGTGCTCTCGACTTTCTCCGGTGTTTGTTTTCGAGATTCCCGATGTTTGGTGGTTCCTGTTTGGATTATATTGCACAACTTTTTCATCAGGTGGCATCAAGGAGTTAATATTCTGTGGAATTTATGTGGTTTCGATCGGTTATCCATCTGGGGTAGTTGTCTCGCCGCGGCGACTCAATTTCAACCAGTGTTCGTAAAGCGATCTCAGTCCCGCCAGGCGGAGCGATAGCGCGGGCTTGCGGAAAACGCTCGCCTGCCTTTCCCGGTAGTGCGAATTGGGTGCGGTTTGTGGTAGTGGCTCCTCCACCGAGGTGCGCTAGTCTGGTCCGTATCAGGAAACGTGGTCCGTCCGTGGTGATTTATCTAAGGCTTATAGCAGAGCTCGACAGTACGTCTCGCTGGTGGTCCGACTCTCGCAAAGAGCTTGTGACCGGCAAATGGAAAGCAGGAATCGTTGCCTCGAGGCCCTGCGTTCTCCCTACGGAGAAGAAGGGCAGGCCAAATTGTGTCTCTAGTCCCAGTGAAATTCGTCGCCGAGGTCGTTGGGATCCGTTCTGCACAGAGCGCTGCCATCCCTCCTCGAGCGAGCCCGGTCGGTCGGTCGTCTGGTGCGTGTGGGAGGCCCCTGTCAGGCGGTCCTAGGTCGACGGAGTGAGGGACGGGTGGAACAAACCGTCCGTCCCGTCAGTCGGTCCCTGCGGCCGTCGTCCCAGCGAGGCTTTTTACACACCCTTCCTCCGCCGACCGGTGTGTGCTGTACGTACGTCTCCGACAGATATCTGGTTGATCCTGCCAGTAGTCATATGCTTGTCTCAAAGATTAAGCCATGCATGTCTAAGTTCACACTGTCTCACGGTGAAACCGCGAATGGCTCATTAAATCAGTCGAGGTTCCTTAGATGACACGATCCTACTTGGATAACTGTGGCAATTCTAGAGCTAATACATGCTTACCAAGCTCCGACCCTCGCGGAAAGAGCGCTTTTATTAGTTCAAAACCAATCGTCGTTTCCCCTCGCGGGGTTGCGGCGTCCCCACTGGTGACTCTGGATAACTTTGTGCTGATCGCATGGCCTCATGTGCCGGCGACGCATCTTTCAAATGTCTGCCCTATCAAATGTCGATGGTACGTGACATGCCTACCATGTTTGTAACGGGTAACGGGGAATCAGGGTTCGATTCCGGAGAGGGAGCATGAGAAACGGCTACCACATCCAAGGAAGGCAGCAGGCGCGCAACTTACCCACTCCCGGCACGGGGAGGTAGTGACGAAAAATAACAATACGGGACTCTTTCGAGGCCCCGTAATTGGAATGAGTACACTTTAAACCCTTTAACGAGGATCTATTGGAGGGCAAGTCTGGTGCCAGCAGCCGCGGTAATTCCAGCTCCAATAGCGTATATTAAAGTTGTTGCAGTTAAAAAGCTCGTAGTTGGATCTCAGGCGCAGGCGGGCGGTCCGGCTCGCGCCGGTTCACTGCCCGTTGTCTCCTGCCCTACCGTCTGCCGGCTCTCTCCCACGGGTGCTCTTCGCTGAGCGTCCTGGGTGGCCGGCGCGTTTACTTTGAAAAAATTAGAGTGTTCAAAGCAGGCCTCGGCTGCCTGAATAATGGTGCATGGAATAATGGAATAGGACCTCGGTTCTATTTTGTTGGTTTTCGGAACTGGAGGTAATGATTAACAGGGACAAACGGGGGCATTCGTATTGCGGCGTTAGAGGTGAAATTCTTGGATCGCCGCAAGACGAGCTACTGCGAAAGCATTTGTCAAGAATGTTTTCATTAATCAAGAACGAAAGTCAGAGGCGCGAAGACGATCAGATACCGTCGTAGTTCTGACCATAAACGATGCCGACTAGCGATCCGCAGGAGTTGCTTCGATGACTCTGCGGGCAGCTTCCGGGAAACCAAAGTGTTTGGGTTCCGGGGGAAGTATGGTTGCAAAGCTGAAACTTAAAGGAATTGACGGAAGGGCACCACCAGGAGTGGAGCCTGCGGCTTAATTTGACTCAACACGGCCAACACTGAAATGATTGACATGCCGAGACCACTCTTCTGGAGTCTAATATGGAACTGGTGCTGGACTTAGACCCCCAGAAATCTGGGGTTATGTCCCCTGTGGCTCGGTTTTGTCTGCATCCAGTGTTTGATAAAGGAATTGACGGAAGAGCACTATCAGGAGTGGAGCCTGAGACCTACGTTAACTTACCACGCCAATACTGCAGAATGACTATCAAAAAGTACACCTTAGTGGGGTCTAATAGAGAACATGTGCTGGAATTAGACCCTCGAAAATCTTTGGGGCTACCCTTTAAGAAACTTGATTGTCTCGCTAAGGGAATTGACGGAAGGGCACCACCAGGTGTGGAACCTGCGGCTTAATTTGACTGAACACGCCAATACTGTAGAACAACTGACAAATTGAGAGCACTGCCGTTTGGGTCTAATAATGAACGTACGCTGGTATTAGACTCACGGACGACAAGTCAGCTCAAATGAAAGAACGCTACGGAAATCGTGTTTAACTCCGCAGATTTCAAATACCTGGTCATTGACAAACAAAAGCCCTCAATAAATTCGTCTGACCAAATAGTGAACGGGTGCTGGAAATAGATCTGAAGACAGGTCAGTTTTACCCTACAAATGACAGGGAGTTGCTACGGAAAACCAGCTCAAATCGAGAGGAGCCGCAGACACTTTGGTTCACGTACCAGGCTGATAAGCCAAGGGCGCGAGGCTACCATGTGGGGGATTACGGCCGAACCCTTGAAAGCCGCAATCCCGCCCAAAATCTCAGCACCACTGCAATGGGAGGCTCCTACATGCTCGGGACCTGGGGCTTGCGCCCCAGCCCTATCAGGTAGAGCCACAGTAAGAGGTCCTTGCCGCCCGCAAATCAAAGCGGGCGGAAAACTGCTTGATACTCACCCTATACGGCGATGGGGTGCGAAAAACACCAACCAAAGACTTAGAACCTGGTCGGGGTGTCGAAAACAGTAGAGCAGCCACCACACTGTGAACTGTCAAGACTCAACCACTGACCATGAGAGTTGTCCGCACACCAGGCGATCAACATCTCTGTGACATTACCAGGCTTGTCCTCTGGCTAAATGCACTCCGGTTACGATATCTACCTCTGTACGTTATCAGCCATAACTATCATGCTGGACGCAGAAGAGATGCAGACCAGCGGACATTGCACACCTGCCCCACTGTGTCAACACCCCAGGTGGCGGGGAATGCTAGGCGTACCATCCCTGCATAGAAGCCAAGAAAATAAAGGGAAAAAGAGATACCCCACTCACATGCAAATGCTACGTTTCTGGCAGGACGTGACGATCCTGGGATACAGACACACTGGACTGCCTCTCTTCCGGGTAAACCAGTCCATCTCATATATCACATACCATCATTGCACCCTATAGACACGAGTAGTGAAGACTCGATAGTCTGGTAAGACAACTTCCATAGGAGAGAAAACTCTGATCGTAAACAACTGCTGCCTTGCAGATAGGCTGGGGACAGCCAAAGGCTAAGGAGGGCATCCCTACAGAAACGCCTGTTGAAATCGGATGCACGGGGCCGCAAGCCTAACAAAACAGTGCAACGTAAATCACAGTATGATGGCAGCACAACCTATTCGAAAAACGTATGGCGCTCATCCTGAGGAGACCCGCCAGGCAGCGATAGCGCCGGGCCCCACGCCTCGAAGGGGCCCACCCTTGACTACTGGTGGTCACCCACCCATGTGTCGTGGAGTCAAGGCACATGGCTATGGGGAAACGACTATTGGCCAAAACCTCAAGACCCTCAGAATATTACAGTGGAATGCGGAGGGAGTCATTAACAAAAAACTTTCCCTAACACATCACCTGCATGAAGGTAAGATTGACGTGGCATGTATCCAGGAAACGCACCTCAACAATAACCATAAATTCTCAATCAGAGGATACCAGACTTTCCGTCTAGATAGAGAAGGCCACAAAGGAGGGGTCCTGATACTGACCAGAAACAGCATACCGAGTAGCGCGGTACCTGTCAATCACACCGGACAAGCAGAAATTGTAGGAGTTGACATAATGGCTCAAGAGACGAAGCTCCGCATTTTCAATCTGTACGGACCACCAAACAGAGACCTATCGCTCTCGAGTATGGAGGTCAGAGACTCCAACTGCATAGTGGTTGGAGATTTCAACAGCCACTCGGAGAGATGGGGATACTCTGACACAGACAGCAGAGGTGACGAAGTGGAAGATTGGGAGATAGATGCAAATCTCTCCCTAATCAATAGGCCGGAGGATAGCCCTAGCTTCTATTCAAGAACATGGCATACCACCTCGACTCCAGATTTGGCCTTCTCCACACAGGACATACACTATAAAATAGACCGCCAGGTGCTAAACCAACTGGCAGGTAGCGACCACAGGCCGATCAGGCTAACCATTGACATGGAAGTAGGCCCACAGGAAACAAAACCGCTCCCACGTTGGAATTACAAACGAGCCGACTGGGACAGATTTGCAATCCTGACAGATGGGCTGTGTGAAACCATCAACACACGAAACACCAAAATGAAGCCCATGGTAGAGAGCCTAAGCAAGGCAATAATGCAAGCCGCCACTGAAACCATCC
Source organism: Ariolimax columbianus (assembly GCA_036924085.1). NCBI lineage: Eukaryota > Metazoa > Mollusca > Gastropoda > Stylommatophora > Arionidae > Ariolimax > Ariolimax columbianus. The sequence goes on along the minus strand of JAVGWX010000025.1, from coordinate 15,681,637 downwards.
CAAGAGGAGCTAGGAAAAACTATAAGCCCTACTGGAATGATGAGTTACAGAAAGTGGAAGATGCAGTAACAAATGCTAGGAACATGGCAGAACGAGAAAAATCCGTGGAGGCAAACATCGCCCTCAAAGCCGCCGCGGCGAAGTACAAACACACTCTCAAGCAAACAGCAAGAGAAAGTTGGAAAAATAAAACGGAAAGTTTAAACCTGGACAAAGAAGGGAACAAGCTATGGAAGCTAGTCAGAGCCATGAACGACGAAACCCCGTCAAATAAACAAATTACTATCAAGCAAGGCGAGAACTTGATCACAGGTAAGAAAGCCGCAAACGCCTTTGTCGATCACTATGCCAGAGCAAACCACATCGAGGTCCCTGCAGATAAGCATACAGACATTAGCGAAGAGCTAAAGGGGCACGAAAACATAAATACGGCTCCTGAAGAGCACATGATGGCCAAACTAACAATGCGCGAAATGGAAGAGGCTTTGAGAACACTAAAGAGAAGGAAATCTCCCGGAAAAGACGGGATAACAAACGAAATGCTGATGGGGCTGGGCCAAACAGCGAAGAAAAAACTACTATCAGTCCTGAACCAAAGCTGGAAAAGGGGTATTGTACCCCAGGCATGGAAAGATGCAATACTGGTACCAGTACCAAAAACAGGAAAGGACAAAACAGATCCGAATGGATACAGGCCCATAAGCCTACTGAGCTGTGTCGGCAAGCTGATGGAACGGATGATAAACACCAGACTGATGTGGCATCTGGAAGAAAAACGAATACTAATTCCACAGCAAGCCGGCTTTAGACAGCACAGATCCACTGAGGACCAGGTCATCCTCATAGCCCAAGAGATAGAAGATGCCTACCAGGCACAGAAACACACAGTAGCTGTTTGGGTGGATCTGGAAAAGGCATTTGACAAAGTCTGGAAGGATGGACTTAGAGTCAAGCTAAGAAGAAGTGATGTTTGTGGGAAGATGTACAAGTGGATCAACCACTACCTCAAACAAAGAACGGCCAGAGTCCAAGTACAAGGGCAGATGAGCAAAAAGGTGACACTCGAGCAGGGAGTACCCCAAGGGGGAGTACTGTCACCCACACTCTTCCTGGTATATATAAACGATATTACAGAGAATATACCAAGAAGAGTCCATAGCTCAATGTTTGCAGACGATCTGGCTATGTGGACCTCTGAAAAGAATCTCACCATAGCAAGAAATCGGATGCAAACGGCCCTAACATCGCTGGAAGAGTGGGCGAACTCATGGCTGGTCAAAATAAACGAGGAGAAAACCACGTGCACAATATTCTCGCTCTCATTAAAACCCCAAAGTACCAAACTAAGCCTAAATGGCAAAATCCTGCAGCCAAACGACAACCCAACCTATCTGGGAGTCACATTTGATCGGCGCATGACATGGAAAAGTCAGATTGAGAGAAACCGAATGAAAGCCAGAGAAAGAATGGCGATCATGAGGAAACTTGCTGGCACAAGCTGGGGAGCAGACGAAGGCATACTAAAGAAACTGTACACTGGAAGAGTGAGACCAGTTCTCGAGTATGGCATCGCGGCATGGACAACAGCAGCGAAGGCGAACTTCGATAAAGTTAACAAACTTCAAAACCAAGCCATGAGAATCATAACAGGTGGCATGAAGTCAACGCCAATTGTAGAACTTGAAAAGATTACAAAACTGCAATCCATGACCGACAGAAGAGACTGCAGAGCCCAGCTGCAGTCAGAGAAACTCCGAAGACTGACGGACCATCCAATGTACCAGAGGCTAAACAATCTGGGAACTGGGAAACTAAAGCGGAGAAACTTTGCAGAAATAGCCAAAGCAAAGATGCACGAAGATCCCATAAACGCACTAACAACACCAAAACCCATCAATACTGTACGAAAACCTACTTGGAGGCAGGATATATTTCCAGAGGTGGTAGAAAATATACCAGGTATTGCAAACAAAAACTGCCAGACCGAAAAAGAAAGGAGAGACACTACCCTAAGCTTCATAACGAAAAACTACCCAAGCATGGACTGGACCCATGCATACACCGACGGTTCTGTAACAAACACTACACAGAACGGAGGGGCAGGAGCATTCCTGAACCTACCAAATGGCAGAAAAATAACACTGTCATTCGCTACTGGTAAGTACACGAGCAATTTCAGAGCAGAGGCAGAGGCACTGAGGGCGGCAGTGGAAGAAATGGCAACACACAGTGAAAATGAGAGCCATATAGTCCTGCTGACAGATGCTCTCGAAGTAGTCACAGCGCTAAAAAGCCAGAAAAACACTGAGCTTAATGACTTAAGAGCAGCACTCTGCAAACTGTGCCAACAGTCCGCACCAAAAAGGGTAGTGGTACAGTGGGTTCCGTCACACTGCAACATCCAAGGCAACGAGGAGGCAGACAGACTGGCAAAAGAAGGTGCAAGGCTACCACAAATAGATACCAGTATGACGTACGAAGAGTCAAAACGGCTTATCAAAGCCAGGTACATGTCCAAATGGGAAACCGAACATACTGGTTACACCAAAAACGATGCCTATTACCAGTTGAACCGAAGAGAGCAGGTCGTTGTCTTCAGACTTCGCACTGGCCACAACAGACTGAGGTACCACCTCTTCAACAAATTGAAGATAGGGTGTACCGACGAATGCCCGTGCGGTACTGGTAAAATGACCACTGAACATCTGCTGCAGAACTGCCCGACATACGAGGATCAGAGAGATCAGATGTGGCCATTGCCAGTGGAACTGCAAGACAAGCTCTATGGTAGTGGCGAGAGTCTCAGGATGACCGCCGCTTTTTTCGAAAAAATAATGGTTACTGTCTGACTGTGTACGCAGAAGAAGAAGAAGAAGATCGGTTATCCTGTTTGTGATTATGCATTTTGCTGCATTTCATGCCTGGCTCAAGCCGTGGGAGACCGGTCATGAGGGAGTCCAACGTTCCGCTTAATTGCACACCAGAATTCAGTCCAGATTAGAACCACTTAAGGACCTATCTGCCCAGACTGAAGCCGACTTCCTCCTGCCCACGCCTCCCTCCACCGGAGGTTACACGATACCTTTCCCAACCTCGTATTCTCAGCACAGCAAAAGGATCACGTTGACCAAAAGGTGGACACAGTAAGAAGAATCGGCGGCGAGACACGTAAAAACAGGAAGCATGATACAGACGCGGAATGTTTGACACAAACATTGGTCTAACACAATCCTCGCGGTTCTTATCCCAAGGCTGCGGAGTACACGGCTCCACCTGGGTAGTCTCTAGAGATTTCGTTCGACATGCTTCGCATGAACACAGCCTCAGCAGTTGGACATGGTAGTGACCAATCGACGCAACGGGCCTTTGACGCCTACGTGAATATTATTGTTATTATTTTTAGTCAATATTCTCACCTGCTTCATATTCATGTTTAGAGTATCCTTGATATCTTCTATCCACCTTTGCCTTGGTCACCTTCCAGGTACCATGCCCTCATTGACTGTTCGTTCCAATCCGTCGTGACATTTGACGTGGCCGAAAAAAAATATATTTCGGTATCAAAATTGTTTATGAGCCAGTTTTCTTCAACATTTAGGTCTTCTAGTGTGGTTTTATTTGTCACTTTCTTTATCCAAAGAATGTTTTTTATTCTACAAGTAAGAAACATAAAAGAATATTGGAGGATGTCAGACAAGGGAAGAGGCAAAGTACGAAAAATGGCAGATATAAAATCTTGATAGATGGAGAGAACGTGCAGACGTGACGTCAAATGTCTATCACTGCAAGGTTGAGACAAATCGATTAGGTAATGATTCTGGGTCTGCGACATTTTGTTCTTACAAGCAGTGACAGAAATGATGGGGATCGAAGGTAGACTGGAAATATGCTAGTGGAGCATCAAGATGATGCTAGGAATCCGTGAGGCTAACTTGTAGAGAAAAATGGCGAACACAGGACATCTCAGGCTCAGATTGTAATTTGAAGAAATAGTTCTGAACCTCTAAGATGACGGGAGACAAGACGAAATGAGGAAACTAAGACACAAATTGGAAGACAAAGATGTGAATGAGAGAAAATTCTGAGCCTCATTTGTGAAGAAATGGTAACAACGAGAAGTCATTCTGAGCCTCAAACGTGAAAAAGGACAAAGAGGACATTTTGAGCCTCAAACGTGAAGAAATGGTAACAACAAGACGTCATTCTGAGCCTCAAACGTGAAAAAGGACAAAGAGGACATTTTGAGCCTCAAGCGTGAAGAAATGGTAACAACGAGAAGTCATTCTGAGCCTCAAACGTGAAAAAGGACAAAGAGGACATTTTGAGCCTCAAACGTGAAGAAATGGTAACAACAAGACGTCATTCTGAGCCTCAAACGTGAAAAAGGACAAAGAGGACATGTTGAGCCTCAAGCGTGAAGAAAAAGAAGACGAATACAGGACATCGTAAGCCTTCAACGTTGAGAAGAGGATGATGAGTGGACATTTGATTTCTCTAAAGTAAACAAAAAGAAGAAAAGAAGAAGACATTCTAAGCCTCAGAAGTTGAAAAAAGAACGAAAGATATTCTGAGCCTCAAATGTGAAGAAAAAGAAGAGGAATAAAGGACATTGAAAAAGGTCGAAGAGTGGGGATTTTGAGTCTCAGACGTGACAAAAGGCGAAAAGGACATTTTAAGCCATAAACGTGAAAAAAAGTCAAAGAAGACGTTCTGAGCCTCAAACGTGACAAAGGGCGAAGAGGACATTATGAGCATCAAACGTGAAGGAAACAGAGACGAACACAGTACATTCTAATCCTCAAACGTTGACGAAAGAGGAAAGGACATTGTGTTCCTCAAACGTTGAAAAGAGGAAGTTGAGAGGATATGTTGATCTTCACAACTAAGAAATAGACGAACAGGAGAGGCATTCCAAGCCTCAAACGTTGAAGGAACAGAACGAAGTAAGTACATTCTAAGCCTCAAACGGTGAAGAAAGGACGAACAAAGGACATTCTAAGTCTTAAACGTTGAAAGAACAGAACAAAAAGAGGACATTCCAAGCCTCAAACGCTGAAGGAACAGAACGAAGTAAGTACATTCTAAGCCTCAAACGGTGAAGAAAGGACGAACAAAGGACATTCTAAGTCTTAAACGTTGAAAGAACAGAACAAAAAGAGGACATTCCAAGCCTCAAACGCTGAAGGAACAGAACGAAGTAAGTACATTCTAAGCCTCAAACGGTGAAGAAAGGACGAACAAAGGACATTCTAAGTCTTAAACGTTGAAAGAACAGAACAAAAAAAGGACATTCCAAGCCTCAAACGTTGAAGGAACAGAACGAAGTAAGTACATTCTAAGCCTCAAACGGTGAAGAAAGGACGAACAAAGGACATTCTAAGTCTTAAACGTTGAAAGAACAGAACAAAAAGAGGACATTCCAAGCCTCAAACGCTGAAGGAACAGAACGAAGTAAGTACATTCTAAGCCTCAAACGGTGAAGAAAGGACGAACAAAGGACATTCTAAGTCTTAAACGTTGAAAGAACAGAACAAAAAGAGGACATTCCAAGCCTCAAACGCTGAAGGAACAGAACGAAGTAAGTACATTCTAAGCCTCAAACGGTGAAGAAAGGACGAACAAAGGACATTCTAAGTCTTAAACGTTGAAAGAACAGAACAAAAAAAGGACATTCCAAGCCTCAAACGTTGAAGGAACAGAACGAAGTAAGTACATTCTAAGCCTCAAACGGTGAAGAAATAACGAACAAAGGACATTCTAAGTCTTAAACGTTGAAAGAACAGAACAAAAAAAGGACATTCCAAGCCTCAAACGTTGAAGGAACAGAACGAAGTAAGTACATTCTAAGCCTCAAACGGTGAAGAAATAACGAACAAAGGACATTCTAAGTCTTAAACGTTGAAAGAACAGAACAAAAAAAGGACATTCCAAGCCTCAAACGTTGAAGGAACAGAACGAAGTAAGTACATTCTAAGCCTCAAACGGTGAAGAAAGGACGAACAAAGGACATTCTAAGCCTCAAACGTTGAAAGAACAGAACAAAAAAAGGACATTCCAAGCCTCAAACGTTGAAGGAACAGTACAAACAAAGGACATTCTAAGATAATTACAACAAAAACATAGGTCTGTTAAGTTTGGTGAAGTCGAAGAATCAATGCCATTGCACACGGTTTAACCCATAAGTGCTCTGCTCTTTTCCATATTTTTTGGAGAATCTCATCACAATGCCCGAACTCCGTAACACCGGCGAGGATTTCGTAATAGACGGGGTCGATTTTTAACATAATTTTGGATTGTGTGCGGACAGCGGTCGTTAAGCCTACTCGTTTCGATTTCCAACTGCCGGGGGATTTTTAACGTGCTCGACATTGAACACGGGATTCCGATCTCTATTATTCAGTGATCCGGGGACATACCAGAAAGCCCATGTGAAAAAATGCAGTTTCCACAACGATTTGAACCCGCGACCTACAGCATCCGAGACCGACATCTTGCCTCGTAAACATTCAGCAAAGTATACTGACTAACAACTGTCATTTTGTAGTAGATGGCTTCTGATACATATTCTAGATTTACCAACACGCCTGCAGCCGGCTAGAATTAAATACTGCCCAGATACCCGAACTTATAGACCTAACGAAGATAAATATCATTAACATTAATGTCAGACCAGTTGACCATAGCTTCTAGTCGGCAGTGCTAATTCGTATATTCCATTTTGTGCATAAAACATAAACAAATTAATATTAGCATCAATGGAGAAATTATCGATCAAGTATATCAATTTAAATATTTCGGGAAAATAATAGGAGAATATGTCCACAATAAGACAACAAAGACAAGGAGTGTTTTGCATTAGTTAAAAAAAATGGCTTCTGAGAAAAACATCAACAGGGAACTTCAAATAACAACAGAATAGAACTGAGGAAAATGAAGGACAAATTGCAGTTTATGCGGCTAAATCATGGGCACTAGAAGAGAAGGATAAAAGAAAAAGCTTGGAAGAGTTTGAAATTTGGTGCTACAGTAGAATGGAAAGAGTGAGCTAGACAGAAAGACGATCAGAAGACAGTGTATTCACGGAAGTGGGCTCAGAAAGACACATTTTGAAAATGATTCTTGAACGACTGAGTTAATGGAACACAATATGAAAGATGAAAGTGTTCTACAGTTGATACAGGAGGGCAAGATTCGGGGGAAAAGAAGGAAGAAGCGATAAATAGTTATCGCTACATCTCAGACATGCACGGACAAAAGTACAACCCTAGGATGACACGAAGAAAACTACAGAGGATAGGATCAAACGGAGAGATATGCTCAGACAACCTTACAACCGGTCTTACGACTGATCAACCAGAGGAAAGGATTAAAGAGACATGCTCAGACAACCTTACAACCGGTCTTAGGACTGACCAACCAGAGGATATGATTGAAGAGACATGCTCAGACAACCTTACAACCGGTCTTAGGACTGACCAACCAGAGGATATGATTAAAGAGACATGCTCAGACAACCTTACAACCGGTCTTACGACTGATCAACCAGAGGAAAGGATTAAAGAGACATGCTCAGACAACCTTTCAACCGGTCTTAGGACTGACCAACCAGAGGATATGATTAAAGAGACATGCTCAGACAACCTTACAACCGGTCTTAGGACTGACCAACCAGAGGATATCATTAAAGAGACATGCTCAGACAACCTTACAACCGGACTTAGGACTGACCAACCAGAGGATATGATTAAAGAGACATGCTCAGACAACCTTACAGCTGGTTTAGGGCTGATAAACCAGATGATATGATTAAAGAGACATGCTCAGACAACCTTACAACCGGTCATAGGACTGATCAACCAGAATAAAGGATTAAAGAGACATGCTCAGACAACCTTACAACCGGACTAGGACTGACCAACCAGAGGATATGATTGAAGAGACATGCTCAGACAACCTTACAACCGGTCTTAGGACTGACCAACCAGAGGATATGATTAAAGAGACATGCTCAGACAACCTTACAACCGGACTTAGGACTGACCAACCAGAGGATATGATTAAAGAGACATGCTCAGAAAACCTTACAACCGGACTTTGGACTGACCAACCAGAGGATATGATTAAAGAGACATGCTCAGACAACCTTACAACCGGACTTAGGACTGACCAACCAGAGGATATGATTGAAGAGACATGCTCAGACAACCTTACAACCGGTCTTAGGACTGACCAACCAGAGGAAATGATTAAAGAGACATGCTCAGACAACCTTACAACCGGACTTAGGACTGACCAACCAGAGGATATGATTAAAGAGACATGCTCAGAAAACCTTACAACCGGACTTTGGACGGACCAACCAGAGGATATGATTAAAGAGACATGCTCAGACAACCTTACAACCGGACTTAGGACTGACCAACCAGAGGAAAGGATTAAAGAGACATGCTCAGACAACCTTACAACCGGTCACAGGACTGATCAACCAAAATAAACGATTAAAGAGACATGCTCAGACAACCTTACAACCGGTCATAGGACTGATCAACCAGGGAAAATGATTAAAGATACATGCTCAGACAACCTTACAACCGGTCTTGGGGCTGATCAACCAGAGGAAAGGATTAAAGAGACATGCTCAGACAACCTTAAAACCGGTCATAGGACTGATCAACCAGAGGAAAGGATTAAAGAGACCTGCTCAGACAACCTTACAACCATTCTTGGGGCTGATCAACCAGATGAAAGGATTAAAGAGATATGCTCAGACAACCTTACAACCGGTCTTGGGGCTGATCAACCAGAGGAAAGGATTAAAGAGACATGCTCAGACAACCTTACAACTGGTTTAGGGCTGATCAACCAGAGGATATGATCAAACGGAGAGATATGCTCAGACAACCTTACAACCGGTCTTAGGACTGATCAACCAGAGGAAAGGATTAAAGAGACATGCTCAGACAACTTTATAACCGGTCTTAGGACTGATCAACCATAGGAAAGGATCAAACTAAGAGATATGCTCAGACAACCTTACGACCAGTCTTGGGGATGATCAACCAGAGGAAAGGATTAACGAGACAACCTTACAACTGGTTTAGGGCTGATCAACCAGAGGATATGATCAAACGGAGAGATATGCTCAGACAACCTTACAACCGGTCTTAGGACTGATCCACCAGAGGAAAGGATTAAAGAGACGTGCTCAGACAACCTTACAACTGGTTTAGGACTGATCAACCAGAGGATATGATCAAACGGAGAGATATGCTCAGACAACCTTACAACCGGTCTTAGGACTGATCAACCAGAGGAAAGGATTAAAGAGACGGGCTCAGACAACCTTACAGCTGGTTTAGGGCTGATCAACCAGATGATATGATCAATCGGAGAGATATGCTCAGACAACCTTACAACCGGTCTTAGGACTGATAAACCAGAGGAAAGGATTAAAGAGACATGCTCAGACAACCTTACAACCGGTCTTAGGACTGATCAACCATAGGAAAGGATCAAACTAAGAGATATGCTCAGACAACCTTACGACCAGTCTTGGGGATGATCAACCAGTGGAAAGGATTAAAGAGACATGCTCAGACAACCTTACAACTGGTTTAGGGCTGATCAACCAGAGAATATGATCAAACGGAGAGATATGCTCAGACAACCTTGCAACCGAAATTAGTACAGATCAACCAGAGGGTAGTTGTTGTACAAGCCGTGGCAAGGATACTGGTGTGAAATCGCAATTTACATTAATTATCAAATACCAACAAAGAGCATTCCGTATATTGAATTAGGTACTGTATCAAATGAACATATATGGTCAGCCTCTGCTGCGAGTCTATCTACACACATGTTGAACATCACTGAGAGAAGCATAAACGCTCTAAGCACACCCTTAGTGATCCCTCGAGTCGTATTCACTACATATTTACTAGCTCGATTCAGAGCTCGCAGATGTCCGAGCAGCTGTCATTGTACCCTGTAATCTTACAATATCGGGTACCAGTATTCAAACCGAAAACTATTCACAAAAGTATATCGTTTTATTGATTGGCAGTACGCTGTGTACGTCACCATACGAGAAAACAATAGTCGTAAATAGGAGAATACCATGCAGACAGACAAACGATCTTTATTGGTTTAAAAAAAAATATAAATGAGCAGTTTTTGGTCGGTGGGTTATTAGACCAACAGCTACATCGGCGCTACCACTGTTGTTTGAAGTTATGATGGTGCTGAGATTAATTCTTCTTGTTTGTGTTTTTCTTGTCCCTCTGGTTTTGTTCTTCTTGCTGATTACTTCTTGTTCTCTTTCGTCTTCTTCATCTTATTCTTCTTGGCATTGTTCTTTTCTTTTGTTCTTGTTCTTCTTATTCTTGTTCTGGTTCTATTTGTCCCCGAGGGTCTTGTTTTTGTTCTTCTTCTTGTTTATATTCTTCTTGCTGTTCTTCCTGCTCTATTTCTTCTTCTTCTTCTTATTCTTGTTAATGTACTTGTTCTTCATATTTGTGTTCTTGTTCGTGTTTTTGCTGTTCTTGTTATTCTTGTTCTTGTTATCTTGTTTTTCTTCTTCTTGTTCTTGTTGTTCTTGCTCTTGTT